>SNQJ01S0069451.1:77822-90596 GCA_010110895.2 Picea sitchensis
AAACTGGTATATTAAACCCCCCAACTCAGCTGACACTTCATCTTTTTAATCGCATGTGCCCAGGTCGACACTAGTCTTCCTGGAGCTGCACGCGTTCCCTTTTGCACATGTTGGAGATGCATGCACTGCCTCACCCAGGACATAGTATAAAAACATTTTTGTCACACAACTTTGGAATGATAATTAAATATTATTCTCAAGGACTTAAGCCCCTAATATTAGCTCCTCTTTCCAGTCTTTCAGCCCATTTTTCCCTTACCTGTCGTGTGGAAGATTAGTCCCCCATCACTCTTTCTTCACGGTCGGTCTGCATGCATCGATGTTTAATCTATATTAATGTTCTACATATTACATATAAAAAAATAGGCTCCCGACCTTTAAAACTTAGGCTCTCTGGCCTAATAGACACATAATCCCACCAACTTATGAATACTAGGCTCACCATCCTAGAAAACATGATTTAAAATTCATAAACATGATTACAAAAGGGCTCGTCCTTGGGGATATTACACAAATCCTGCTCTTCCTCATCCTCCACCTTTTTATCCACCTCAATATCCTCATGGTGCGTTGTACTGAGGTACTTGGTTATACTGTGCGGGGTTATACTGTGGCTATGTGTTATTATATTGTGGTTGTGCATTGTTGTACTTTTTCTGTGCATTATTGTATGGTGGTTGTACCTAGTTGAACTGATGTGCAACTTTTGCCTATCATCATTTTTTCTTGCATCATATAAGTATATGAAGTTATTTCTCTCATCAGCTCCATCCTTCTATAGTCCTTATCATCATGACCCACTGACTTGCAAAAATTGCAATATGAACTTTTGGGTACAGTCTTATACATTTGCATCATAGGACAATGATATGGATCATGCCGATGTGTTTTACAAATCTTCCACCATGGTCCTCATGTTGGAAAGGGGTTTGGTACTCCTATTTCCATATACTCAACAAACGTTGGACATTCATTCTTATGGTTTCCTTCTATCCTGCATAAGGTACACCAAACAACTTATCTTTTCTCTTTTCCCTAATTCTAGTTAAGCTGCAGTGTTAGATTCTTTAGATTCTCCTTCATCTCCTCTATTGCTGGATTTGTATTTTGATACAATAGGGAGTTCACAAATAAGTTTCCATGTTGCATGTTAGTAATTGAATATTTGAACTTACCTTTCAAACTTTTAAACCTCTGATCAATCTCCCAAAAAGACTCACATGGTTTTTTCCTTATTTCGATCATTTCATTCATGTACTGGTCTTCTGAGTTGGGCTTCTGAAATTTGTTTATCAATAGTTTTTTCACATCTGTAATAGTCTTTGTTACTCCTAGTGTATTGTTTACATCTAGGACCATGTACTATTACAGTGTGCAGTCTCTTACAGTGATAGATAACTACACAATTTTTGTATCCTCATCCGTGATCTGCTTTTCTCCCTAGATCTTCTCACAGATGTTAAAATGATTTTCAGGGTCCTCTAATGCCTCTGCCAAAAATTATGGTAATCCGATTATGGGATCGTGTCCTGCCATTTTGAACTATGTTGAAATACTACCTCTGCACGGTGTAGATAATTCACTATCACTTCCTAAATTGTCTCCCCCCGTTGATGCTCCTTGATTGGATTTGTGTCATGTTGTTTTTCTTCCACTAAACTTCGGTTGTTTAAATGATGGTGTTCTTTCTAGTGTATTAGTCACACATGGGGTTGTAGGTTCCACAATGATGGTGATATAGATTGGATTTATTCCTTCTTTCCTTGATCTTGGACCTCCTATTTTCCTTTCATACCTTCTACATAGGATTTCCTCAATCTAATACACATCCCATAGATCCTCTGCCTCTTCTTCATCGCTTGCCAACCCTCTCTATCAACTATGGATCTCTTATTATTATTCCTTTTATATTGGTAGGGTACTCCACTGTGCGTCTTTCCATCTTTTTCCATTATCTACTTTATATAGTCTTTGTCCATCATCATTTATCCATGGCCTCCTTCTTATTCATCTTATTCATATCCTTCTCCATTTATCCACCTCCTGTTAGTGCTTCCCCCCTTCCCCCATGCACACAGGGAAGTTTAGTTGTCTGATTCCATGGTAATCACATTGTTGTCATACAATAAAATCTTGATTGAAGTATACAATGAAATGATGTACCTACCTTTGGTTCCTTTTAGAAAATCATTCTCTGTTGCGGTGTAAGACTTCACGGTATCTATTGCAAATTCATTGATAAACCCCGCAACAATTTCTAACTAGAAATCTACCGTGCGTGTAAATTTGTTATTAACTTGTTGTAATTGCATGATTTCCACATGATTCCACTCAAGTTTTCTTATTCTATTTGTAGGGTGGTTATCCTTTAATCTCAATAACCATTACTGCAACAAATGTAGGAAATCACACAAAAATACCTCATGGAAGTGGCTAAACACGTATTTGTCGAGATATTTGCGTGGTGTTAATTTAGGGTTTTTCTTTTCCTTCTGCACAAAATCAAGTTCCTTCATTTTAAACCATATCTCGATATCTTCCTTTGTTTGATTCCATGGCCTGAACATTCCCTTCTATAATTTCATCCTTCCTGTGTTTCTTCGACGAATCTCTTCCACTCAATCCCGTGCAGTTCCAATCGGCAACAGAACCATTTGTCGGTTTACTTCTTTCACTTTGTGGGCTGACCTAGGTTCAAATCTCAACAGGTTTCCAGCAAATCCCTCAAAAAATATCGGCCCTCCTCGTAAGACAAAAGTAAACACTATGCACCAGGTGCACAATGCAGTCTCACCTGAGATAGATTTATGGGTGAGTGCAATGCTTAAGTGATTGCAGTCTAGGAATGAGTGGGGATATGCAATTGTGTTCTTTCTTCTTCATGCATTACCCTTATTATTTCTTTAAGTATTTCTAGGATTCATTCATCTTTTATCCTTATGCATGCATGCTAATAATTTTAGTTTAACCATTCATTCACAAGCTAATAATCAACATAAAGTAGTCATTCATTAACAATCACACACAACACACAAGTTTACCATGGTTCACCCCCTCATGGGGCTACGTCCACAAAGATCTGGCTCTATGCTCTTTTATCGATTCTGATACAAAGTCTTGTGTTGTGTGCATTACATATTCAATATTACAATCACAATGAGGGAAATATCCCTATGTGAGGTGGACTAGATCACACCAAGCTCCACAACATGTGACCTAAGCCTCAAGGACTATCTTATTCAACTCTTCCACACGAATTATTACCATGAAAAACATAAATCCTCCTTAATAAATTTGATTACAACCCCCACCACAACCCTAGACCTCCTACGTATTTATTTATACTACTCTATAGATTATAGTCGTTACAATCTTTGTCAAAAACCATAACCCTATCATGGTTAGGATTTCCTACCTGCGCACCATGTTTCTTTTCCTCTTGCATGTTTATTTTCCTCTTGCATGTTGTTTTCTTACCACATGTTTTGTGTACTCCAAAATTAGGTCATTTGTTTCTAAGTTTGGTTCTTTCCGAGAAACAAATCATTCTCCCAAAAATAGGCATGCTCCCAAAACAGACTTCCTTCTCAAAATAGGTTTGTGCCCAACACATGCCTTTCCTTTCCATGTCATTCCTTTCCTTTCCTTGGCTTTTCATGCCTTGCCCTACATTGAATTGGCATGCCTTTCCTTTCATTTCCCTTCCTTTCCATACCATTCCTTTCCTTTGCATGTCATTCCATGTCATTCCTTGCATTTCCTTTCCTTTCCTTGCCTTTCCATTCCATTCCTTGCCTTTCCATTCCATGCATTTCCATGACATAGCATGCCATTCCTTGTCTTTCCATGCCATGTCTTTCCTTCACATGCCATGCCATCCCTTAACGTGCATTCCATGCCTTGCCTTGTCATTCCCTTCCTTTCCTTGCCTTTCCTTTCCATGCCTTGCTTTTCCTTTCCTTGTCTTGCCACACCATGTCATTCCATGTCAATCCTTTCTTTTGTATGTCATGCCTTTCCTTGACATGCCATTCCATGCCTTGCATTTCCATGTAATTCCTTTTTTTGACATGCCATACCATGCTTTTCCTTTCCATGCAATTCCTTTCCTTTCCTTTCCATGGCATGCCATGTCATGCCTTGCATTTCCATGCCATGCCTTGTATTATCATGCCATGCCTTTCCTTTCCTTGACTTTCCATGTCTTCCCATGCATTGACTTGTCATTCCTTTCCATGCTTTGTCTTTCCTTTCCATATTGTGCCTTTCCTTTCCATGTCATGTGATTCCATGCCTTTCATTTCTTTTACTTTTCTTTCCCTTCCATTCCATTCCCTTCCTTTCCATGCCATGCCTTTCCTTTACGTACCATGCCTTGACTGTTTCAGGATTAATCCGTAAGTGCGGACACAAACCGATCTCCCTAGATCCACCTGGATCTAGAACAAAACAGGACAGAATAATACTCTTTCCCTAGATCTAGACTATTGAATGAACTAAGAGGAAAGGATCATGGACATACCTTATGGACTCTTCCTTGGGTCTCTGTTGTTCCAATATCCGCTCCAACACTCTTGTGCCATCCAGATCACAACATTACAAACCAATCGAAGTGAAGGAAGATCAATATATTCAATAGCTAATCTATACATATGATCAAGGAGTTATGTAGTAAAGTGACATCATCTTTATGGGAAAGGGACATATTACTATATTAAATTGATAGAAAGTGAAACTTACAACCTGATCCTTGATGTTGTAGATCTCCTTTCGATGGCTCCTAGCTCCGACACACACACTTGCTCATGCATGAAGAAAATCAACCACTTTTGATAACCTTGCTGGTGTCTCTAGCTGCTGTAGCATCAGTCCTTTATACAATCTTCCACTAATTCTCCAATCAATCTCTTGCTAGTTTGCTTCTAACCTTTTCCATAAGCATTCCCCTCAATATATAGGAGAAAATAGATTAGTTACTTGGATAGGAATGATCCCAAGATATCAAGAAAACCAGTACTTAGACAACCATTCGAATGCCAACTCATCCTTCTAGAAGATTCCCTTCTAGAAGGTTCGAGAATTTATCTTTTTCTTTCCTTTAGAAGATGTTCGCACCCTAATAGTTAGGTACAGTGCGAGCCCCTCGCACCCCATCTTAATGTAGCCTACGAGAATCAAACATTCTCGTAGGCAAATATATAGGTAGCCTGCGAACCTCCCTTAAAAGTATGATTTCTGGAAGCAGAGAAATGTAACTTTTCTCAGGAAAGTGTTCTTAGTGAAGAGCTTGATTTTCCATCATCATAACATCATCACRATGACCAAAATTSTGGATAATAGAATGCCCCCCAAAGTMTGAGAGTGGAACCAGTGATAGTCGATAGAATTTGTAAGCTGCATGTGTGTGTCAAGAACCAAGAGCACATCTAATCGGAAACCTGCAAACATCCAAGCATCGACATAATATTATGTATACCAATTCCTGAGGTAGGCATTCCCATACTCAGACCATAAACTGATGACATCATAAACAAAGTTCATGGCCACCAATCATACACTGTGGATCCATGCCGTCACAATATAACATAGCCACCTGAATACATTGTGGATCTATGCGACAAATTTTCAATCAAGACGACATAGATCCACTGTGTAACATAGCCACGAAACATACACAGTGGATCTATGTGTTGCAAATTATACATACTCCATCGAAACTTGGATCAGAAAGATAATATCCAGGGTCTTCAATCTCATCGCCCAAAGTACGAATCTAACCACGTGATTACATGTGTCGAAGTCAAACATGGTAGAAACCACTTGATTACCAGTCATTGATGTAACCGTTAACAAGTGCGAGGGAAATCACCATTGATGTCAATGACTCCCAAGGTACTAAAGTACAATCCATCGGCTGTGAATAAATGAGTTGATGTCTAACATCCAATGGAATCTTTCGATCAGTGGTCAATGATGTAAACCCACTGTCGAAAGTGAGGAAACTTGCCATTGAGGAATGCAAGCTCCAAGGTACTGAATAATTTCTAAGTTTTGATTCCGGATAATGTGCTGAATTCGACAGAACAAAACTCGTCACAGGAGGGCCTTGATGTATCCCCCATCAATGACACGAAATAAGTAACAGAGTTTGAAAGTGAAACAGAGAATGTAGCAATTGGACTTTGGACACAGGGAAGGCCGACATGAAGAGAATGGATAACTGCAGATGGCTGACTCAATAGAGGTTTCAGACGGACTTCTCTTGAACATATGAATGACACAACCAATGATTTGGCAACATTGACTCAAAGATGACACATGCAAATACCTTGTTATCAAATCGAATGAGAGACAAATGGATTTCCCAAACCGACTTCAAATGATGAATAGGGGGTGTCATGTTCAAGAGAGACACTTACTGCCAATCAATACAAATATGAAACATATCCCTTTCCCAAATTTTCCCCCACCATTTCTTGCAAGTACCTCTTTATTTTTACGCAAGCTTGAAGAGGATCACATATGATTGTTGATATAAGCTCATCCTTCGGACGAGTCCCTTGGAGTATTTTTTAACGAACCCTAGGAAGGAGTGGTTCGGTCCCATCACGGGTCTGTCAATGTTTGTTTAACGAGTCCAGAGATAGTAAACTCGAAGGTTTTTCAAGATTAGAGTTTGGAAAAACACTTAAAAGAGAAATCTCTCAGTTCCTTTTTCGTACAATAGTCCAACAAGACCGAAAAAAGGGTTAAACTATCGCTCGAAGGATGCATACTTCAAATACTTTATTGAGTGTGAAAATATCAAGGTCGCTCGACGATCTTTTCATATTTAGAGAGTCTGAAAAGAGCTTAAAGATAACTCCAGGGGGGTTCCTTCTTCGTATAACCACAACCAACCCGAAAAAGAGATAAAATGATGCTCGATCATGTTCTTATGTTTCTCACAAGCGCAAGAATGGATAAAAGGCGCTCGAGGTTTTATGCCAAAACCATAAAAAACAATCAAAATCACACCACACAGTAGAAAAAACTGTCCATAATCATCCATGTTTCACACCTGCAAGTCATTTCACTCATTTTCTCATTAGTCATTAGGTTTAAATAATAAATAAACATAAAAACCCACATTTGATATAGTAAAAAGTAATTAAAATAAGTGAATAACCAAATTTACCATATCATTTCACACTTTTACCATTGAGTTCCAAAAAACCCTCATTTTACCCTCTACATTCAGTGTCAATTTCCGGGAGCTACGGGTGATCATTTGACAAGCTGTCAGCAACATCTTGGTAAGTTCTCTATTCCTGATCTTTTCATGGTTCAAAATTATGATTTCATTGGTTAAAAGTTCTGTTTAGGTTAGTTTTTTTAACCCTTTTTACGTGGAGACATTCTCGCAGGTGGCCCATACGGGACCTACGAGAATGATTTGTTCTCGTAGGTGGGCCTTAAGCCGTCTGCGAGAAGTTCGCACTGTGCATAGTATGGCACCTGCAAGCAGTGCAGAACTCAAAAATTTATGAAACGTTTAGCCAATAGAAAATTTTTATGTCATGAATAAGATCATTAATCATCTTCATATGTTTCTTATGCAGGTTAATAGCTACAATCATGGTGCTTGAGTGGCGAGAACGAGAACATGAGGAGGATAACGCAAATGCCGAAAACCATCCTCCCACCATAGCTGCACTAAGAGACTGTGGTCTCTTAAAATACTTCTGTATCCCAGGCATGAGAGCCCAAGTTCGATTACTGGAGTACCTAATACGAATGTGGGATCCAGACCAACAAGTTTTCATTGTGGGAGCTCATACATTAACTATTGACATCGAGGACATATATTTCCTGACCGGATTATCCAGGTGTGGGTCCTATGTCAGTATGACCGRCAACAGAGYAGGCGGGTTAAAAATGAGTGAATATTGCCACCAATACTGCGTACCTGAGGCCGAAAGAAAGAAAGGGAAAGTGACAATTTGGGGAGTAACTGACTTGACTCTCCGCACTMTTCTCTTCATGATTTCTCGTATGGCTAGAAGTGTCGCTCTCCATATGGCATTGCAGAGCTATTTCCAGTACGCCATCGAGTGTACTGAGCCCCGAGTATTTAACTGGGCTGATGCAGTATTACGCAGTATCAAAAAACAATTGACTATGTGCAAGCGTGGAGATATGAAACAATTTGGATATGGATCGTTGTTAGTGTCCTTCTTCCTAGAGAGGGTCCCTGTGCTTCGTCTATAGGCCGAGTGGCACTTTCCGGGTCCTAGAGATCCGAGGATGTTACGATGGTGTCGGCTCATGGCCCGACATGTGGCAGGACCAATCGTCAAATATGACGATATTTTCTTTGACTGGTTGCAGAACCAGATGTTGATGGTCGATGACTATGCATATGTCGGGCTAGATTTCCAAGGAGATCCAGATCTAACACTACCTGAGGATGCTCAGTGGGGAGACCTCGGTAAGAAGTACATAGATTTTTTTGTTTTTAAATGTTTTTGAATTTTTATCATATTTAAATGTTTTTGTTTTATAGATTTACCCGAAGACGAACACCAAATACTTGTTGATAACACAGACATTGGACCATATAGACCTGCTGGCAGTTCTCCCATCCAGCGACGAGGAGAAGCAACAACAGTATTACCGCAGTATGTCGAGGATTACCAGGTCATAGAGCAGAATTTAGAGGGTCTGATGGCAGACATTCCAGATATGACTCTGGAAGAGATTCCATGACACGATCAACGTCACACTGTGGGGGTTTCTGCAGCTATGGGTCGACTGCTCCACAGAGTTGCTAGGACAGTAGTGTGTTATCATGAACGTCATCTGTGACGTCATTATGTAGAAGATATGAGCTTCAATTTTTGATATTTTGGTCTTCGGACAAACATTTTGTAAAAACAAACTCTTTTGATCGTTATATATATACACGGCTTCTACCAGTTTACTTTACATTGTGTACATTTTAATGTGTTTGATTTATAAATG
Source organism: Picea sitchensis (assembly GCA_010110895.2). Taxonomy (NCBI): domain Eukaryota; kingdom Viridiplantae; phylum Streptophyta; class Pinopsida; order Pinales; family Pinaceae; genus Picea; species Picea sitchensis. Next base: position 86,826 of record SNQJ01S0069451.1, read on the forward strand.
ATTTAAATGCCTGTCCAATACATAATTAGCTAAAGCATCTGTTAATGTATTAAGAAGTCTAGGAATATGTTGATATTCAATGTGATCAAAATACCGTTCCAAGAGGCGAATCCGCAAATATACCCTTAATAAAGTAGGACTTCGAATAGAATATAAATTACTTAGTTGTAGTACTACAAGCTGCGAGTCAAGTTGCACAACCAAATGATGAATTCCGAGAGAGATAGCATCAACCGATAATTCAATAATGATGTTATACTCTGCGATGTTGTTGGTTGCTCGGCCAAGACATACACCTCATAAAGATATAAGTTTGTTTGTTGGGGCATAGATTTCCCATGCAGCGGAAGCTAAGTTCTGAGTACTACAGCTAGATCCATCAGTGAAGCCAATATAAGGTAGCGAATACTCCGACATCTGGCAATCAAACACAACGTCATGTAAGGGCAGAGACCAGATAACGTCAAAAGCAAACTAAAGTAACACACACACATAGTATGATACATAAAATACAAGTACTTGTGCACAAATGACTTATGCATAGTACTTCAAGTATAACCCATTTCTGGGTTCACTCAAAGGTATACCATCGTAATCAACCAGATCATACGCTCCTTTTTCCAAAACTTTGCTAACAATGTAAGGACCACGCCACATTGGTTCAAATTTCCCATCTCCTAGGACATCTTTATCCTGTTCATACAGAAGAACAAGATCACCTTCAGAGAAAACACGAGGCCTGACATGATTGTCATATTGTGCCTTAACACATTTATTTTGGGCTTCTATTACTAAAGTTGCATCACGTCAGGTCTCGTCTAATCACATCAGATACAACAGACGTTCTTCTTCAGCAGAAGTATTGGGTAAGAGTTCTACAGCTAGCTTCAAAGAAGGTATCTCACATTCTATTGGCAGAATGGCTTCCATGCCATAAACTAATCGAAAGGGTGTAAATCCCGTAGCAGATTTAACAGATGTCCGATATGCCCACAATGCTGAAAACAACATCGTGTGCCAGCTGGTTTTATGAATTCCTATCATTCGTCGAATCATAGTTATGAGAACCTTATTGATTGCTTCGACCTAGCCATTAGCCTGCAGATAATAGGGTGTTGAGCTATCATGACGAAGACCCAACTTTTCTGTAAGTTCAAACATCATATAATTCCTAAAATGACTACCGTGATCGGTAACGATAGCCTGAGGAGAACCAAAACGAGTTATGACATGGTTGAAAAGAAATAACGTTGCAGTCTTTCCATTATTATCGAATGTTGGCATCGCCTCGACCCACTTTGTAAAATAATCTACAGCTACAATAATGTAACCATGCCCCCCGGCCGAGTGAGGGTGACATGTCATGAAATCAATGCCCCATTTTGCAAAAGGACCAACTGAGACCATAGGATGAAGGGGAGCAGGATGCGACCGAATCTTCTGATTGTAGGTCTGGCAGGCATGGAACTTCTGAACAACAATAATGCAGTCATTGAACAAGGAAGGCCAAAAATATCTTTCACGTAAAATCTTCTGGGCAGTGGCATACCCAGACATATGACCACCACATGCTCCAGAATGGCAGTCATTCAAAGCTTTCTCAGCTTCATCAAAATTCAAACAACGACGAAAAACAGAGTCAATGCCTCGACGGTAAAGAGTATCTCCAAGGATAATGTACTAGCGAGCTTGATAACGGATGCGACGTCGTTCAGCACTAGACAAAGCAGGACAGAAAGTCTGAGTTTGGAGATATATAATGATATCTCCATACCAAATATCATCAGTATTGATAAGGAAAATTGATTCATCAGGTAATGAATCGACTGCTACATTTTCCGTGGCAGAGTGGGGAAAATCACAAATTAACTCAGCAAAAACTAAGGATTTCTTCGACGTGGCGCGATCAAATTCCAAGTCGAACTCATGGAGAATGACAATCCACTTGGAGTACTTGCCCCCCAACAATTGATGTGTCAAAATATGTTGCATGGGGTTACAATGTGAAATCACTGTAGTTTTCCTGGAGAGAATATAATGGCGAAAACGTTGAACCGCTTGGACAGCAGCCAAAGCCAGTTTTTCAACATGTTGGTACTTGATTTCCGTTGAAGTGAGACTTCGAATCAAGTAATATATAACATGTTCATCGTGTGCATCATCCTCCTGAACGAGAACCATGCCGATAGTATACTCGGAAGCAGCTAGATAAAGAAAGTAATCCCGACTATAATCAGGAGGGAAAAGAAGTGGAGCTTTTGTGAGGGACAACTTCAAAGATTCAAAGGCATTGTTGGCAACTTTATCCCAAACAAACTCTGAAACTTTCTTTAGAAGACGTGTAAAACCGCGAGTAACCTCGGTGTAATTAGGGATGAAACGACGAAGAAAGTTTGCTTTCCCCTGCAAACTTTGTAACTGGCGCAGTGAAGAAGGAGGAGGGAGATTGAGAATCGCCTCAACCTTAATAGGATCTACCTGGATCCCTTGACGTGAAACAATGAAACCGAGAAGACGGTCGGACTCTACGCAAAAGACACATTTATGAGGGTTTAGACGAATGTGATAGAACCGACAAAGAACAAAAATTTCTCGGAGATGATTAGGGTGATTGACTCGTCGTAAAGAATGAGCTGGCAAATCATCCAAATAAGGTTGAATGATATGCTTTATGTCATGAAACGCATAAGACATAGCATGTTTAAACGTTGCGCTTGCGTTCTTAATACCGAAGGGAAGTTTCCTATAGGCGAAAGTACCCCAAGGACAAATAAAAGCAGTTTTATGTTGGTCCTCAGGAGCGATGTTAATTTGATTATAGCCGAAGAATCCATCCATGAGAGAAAAGATTTCACTGCCGGCACAGTCATCGACGATCTGGTCGACGAAAGGGGTTGGAAAGTTGTCTTTCGGATAGGCTTTGTTAATATCCCGATAATCAACACAAACACGTATACTACCACCTTTTTTATCAATCGGTACAGGGTTGGAAACCCATTCTGTCAAAGCCATGGGATAAATAAAACCGGCTTTAAGAAGTTTTTCAAATTCAAGTTTGATAGCTGCCACTTTACGTGGATGGATAGGACGGAGGCACTTCCGGACTGGTTTAGCTTCGAGGTATGTTTTTATCTCATGCACAAAAATATCTGGGTCGATACCTGACATCTCTTTGTAACTCCAGGCAAATATATCATGAAATTCTTTGAACAAAGCAGTATAGGTGACAATTTCCTCTGGAGAACACGAAGCTCCAATGTGAACATTTTCAACTATCCTAGGTTTAACTGAAATATCAATGGGTATAGTGGGAGAAATATTACTGAGGTTCCCTTCCGCAAACACATCATGTGTAGATCCGGGAATGGTCGATATGAAAACAACGGTCGACGGGGTCAAAATCCACTGGTAATTCTCCAGAGTGTGTTGTTCCAGAAACAGTATGGAACGATGATGCCCATCATCCCAAGGTGTATCGGCCATGATGGACATGATCATATCGTCAGTGGGAAAGATGAGATGGAAAGGATCGGGAGACAACTCCTCAAGAGAGGGTATATAAGGTGTTGTCGATTGAATCGCATGATAAGCAGACTCAACCGGATTTAACGGCATGACGTTGTCGAAACGAGGATGATCTCTTGGATCAAGGACTATCCAAGGTCAAAAGACACCGGAAGCTCATGAGGCACAGCGGAGATCATATTAATAGAGGCAACTGACGGGCGTAGAATATCGGGTGGTGGTGGTATGGGAAAAGTACCCATTAAC
>SNQJ01S0069452.1:5264-27501 GCA_010110895.2 Picea sitchensis
AAAAAAAAAAAATGCATCAGCTTCATAGTAATTCTATACTGATGTCATCTTGTTTTCTTTATCAATCTAGTTATTCTACCTCTTTAAATAGAAATCTCTAACCAAACACTCATAACTTTCTATTTCTTCTTTTCAGGTCTTCCTCTCTACCGTCGCACACTTATTCTTTCTACAATCCTAATTCTTGTACTTATTTCTTTTTTATGGTCCGCGGGAGCCCTGATCCTAGTCTATATGACAAACACATTTATATTTCTAGAAATATGGAACAGATTCCATAAATATGGAACAAATTCCAGAAATATGTAACATACATTATCAATTTTTGATAAATTTCAAAGAAAACTAATTCGGGAATGCTATTTTTTTTTGTGTTCAGGAACCTTTGTTGCAAGACATTATTAGTATTCTATTGTAATTGAATGTTTAATGTGTATGCTTTAGAAATATAGAACAAATTCCATAAATATGTAACAGACATTATTATTTTTTGATAAATTTCAAAGAAAAGAGGAACCTTTGTTGAAAGACATTATTAATATTCTATTTCAATTGAATGTTGAATGTGTATTCTTCAGAAATATGGAACAAATTCCAAATGTTGAATTTTTTGTGTCTAATAACCTTTGTTTAATATTATATTGTATTTGAATGTTTAATGTCTATGCTTCCTGGTCCCTTTTCCCAAGAACCTTTATTGCAAATCATTTAGACAAAAGTTTTCTAAGTACCATGTTTGAACTATACACACCCCAGGAAATACCCCAGGAAAAAGCTGCCTTGTTCGCATATTAATCTCGGGGGTCATCTACAAGCCAAATGTCATGTGGTTGGCTAGTGGCATGCTGCCACAAAGTCATCTTTTGCATGGATACCACATGTACTTCAACCTTCTTCCCACATGTCTGTACTCGGTCCTGTCGTAGCAGTGCATTTATTCCCATTCCAACCTGACAGGGACTATGCTGCCATGCAACACTTGTTATAATACTTTATTTTCATCAAATCTACTTTATAGATTTGGTGTATGAAGAGAAAAAAATTAACAACACTTGTTATAATACTTTCTTTTCATCAAATCTACTTTATAGATTTGGTGTATGAAGGGAAAAAAATTAACAACATTTTACAATAAGAAAGTTATTTTTAAATATTGTATGCGTCAAAATCCATTTCATGTGATTAATATATTTTATAACTTTTAAATTAATCTATATTATAAAAATTTTATTTAGAGTTTATAGAATTTTTTGGTTTAGTTTTTATTTATTTATTTATAATTTATAAGCTTTCTTAAGTCCTTGAATTATGGAAGATAGTTAGTTTAAAATCCATTGGGAAGATACTTAGTTTAAAATCCATTGGGTATGAAGCTTTTATACTTTAAACATAAGTCATTATAAAGAATTTGAAATTGGATGATAGATACAAAAGTAATCCACTCTTAAATAATAATTAATTCAAAATTATAACTATCAAAATAATTTAAATTAAAGTAAATAATTAATCAAAATAGTTTAAATTAAAGAAAACATTTCTATAATTGAAAAGCATAATTAAAAATCTAATTACAACTTTAATAATATAAATGATCATAAAGAAATTTTGACTTTGTTCATCTAATGAAATTGTTTTAAGGATAAATACATGTAGTTGTATTCAATTTAAAGATACATACATTATATAGATGTCCCCTTTGGCCAATTGAATTTCTATTTTTGAAGTTGAAATTTTGTAAAAAATATTTTATTCATTAATTATTAATAATGGATAAAAATTTAAATTGAAATTTTGTAAAAATATTATTTGTTATAAAAATAATAAAATTCTTAACCCTAAATTAAAAATATTAATATTATAAATAACTTTCAATTATTATTGATTTAAAATAATAATGAAATTTTGAATAAAATGTTTTTCAATTCACATTTTATAATCATTTAAAAAAATGTATTGTGAAACTTTTTAGATAAAAATTGTTTCAATGAACACCAATAATCATCATCAACATAAATAAAACTAAAAAAAATAAAATTGAAACACTTAAAAAATAGAATAGTTTTAGACTTATTTTTAAAATAAAATCTTTTAAATACCTTAAAAAATTTAAAATAGAAAAATTAGAATGAACCTCTTGCCATGTGACCTATTGCTTGAAGTGTGAAACTGTGCCTTAGCTAACTTCCAAAACCTAAAATTCAATTACATGGTTTATTATTTATAAGAGATCACTTGGGTTACTGGAGGGAGCTTAGTGCGTTCGTCCATTCTGATCTGAGTAATACTTTTTTTTATGATAAGCAATTTTTTTTTCAATAGAAAATTAGCTCAATTATATTAGATAATAATTTGTTTACATCTTCAAGTCTTTACATTATCAATGATAAACTATCCAAATGATCGACTATGATCATATACTCTTTGGGTTTCTGATTCCCTCAGAGACCAAAAATCTATCAAAAGATACCAAAATGGGTATAAAAAACTAAGCCAAAATAAACATACATTCTGCCTATAAGTGCTTCAAACACTCCCAATACAAAGTTTTATTGGTCGCCAGCTAATGCAAGAAAAGAAAATAAACTTGATTTCAACACTCGTACAAGTTTAGGATCATCTTGGGGCCTTCTATCCCATCAACCCACTTGTAAAAAGTAATTCTTCCTTTTGGCTCCTGAATAGCTTGTTTGGATATTATATCCACCTCCTTATTGAAATCCATGTAGATATGAGCAAAACTGATTTATTTGAAGTTTTTTAAAAGGTCCCTGATTCTAAGCTTCCAAGTTTTTTAAAAGGTCCATGATTCTAAGCTTCCAACATTCTATTGCACATGCTTGTAACCTTCCTTTATCATTTATCCAGTCAATTACAACCTTGGAATCTCCCATAACCTGGATTTCACTTATCTCCAACCAAGTTGCCAAAGTTAAGGTTGCCCACACTCCCAATAATTCTTCCCTTGTATTTGTTCCTTCTCCACAATTAAAGATCCATCTGTGAAATGAAAGGTTTGAAGTTTTGATAACCCCCCTTGCTCCACACTGCTTTCCATTTGATTGTGTTTCTCCATCAAAACATGCCACTGTAGTGCTTAATCGATGGCTTACAAAACAAGATCGTAAAGGAAGGGGTTCTTGAGGACCAATATTCCTATTTAGTGATGACTTTGTGACCACATAAAATATTGAATGAGAACCCTTCTAAAAAATTACTGTATTTCTCTATAACCAAATATTCCAACAAATTAGAGAAGGTAGTGTAGTTGGGACAATCTTCTCCTCTAGCCATTTTGTGTAGCAATCTGTCATATTGTTCCCTTCCCAAACTTTTTTAATCTTTTGTCCAGTTGGATTCTCGCCCACGCCAATTTTGTGAAGGATCAATGGATGAAAAGATGACTTATATTCTCTGAATCGTTTTTGCAAAGATTGGAGCAGCTAGGTCCTTCCCAACCTAGTTGTTGCTTGTCAAGATGGCAAGCAATTTTATAAGATAAAAGAGTAATAAGTATAAAAATTGGATATACAAAAGTCATTTAGGATTATAAAACTTTGGCATAGATTTATATTTATTAATATCTATATCTCACTAATGTTTTTATACAAATATGGATGCATAGAATAAGCAAAGTAAAACAATGATGAGTAATGTTATAAGAAAAATTAATTTCACAGATACAAAATTCATATTTTAAGAGGAATGTTTTGGCATTTCAAATTTCTATTAAAGGACCAATATTGCGATAGAAATTTGAGAAATGGCAACAATTGCTTGTCATTAAAATACAAATGGAATTGCCCGCACGGGTGTAGACGGATTGGCAAGTGCGGTGTAAATGGAAGGAAATTTGCACAATGAAGTCTCATGTTCGATTCTCACCTGGACTTACTCGTGCGCCATTCTTGCGGGCTGGGTGGTTGCACCTGGGGTTATAGTGGTAGTCGCTTAGGGATCGACCCCGTGTCACACGAGTACGAGAACCGCGAGTTGTCGATTCCCCCAGTAAAAAAATAAATAAATACAAAATACAAATGGAATTAAATTAAACAATGTTCAAAACCCTTGTAGAGTTATGCCTATATTAATTCATATACTGAAGGATGCAAGGGGAGTTCTTTAGAAAACAATGAACAATTACTACATGAGTTTCAACACTGTGTAACAACATCTGTAAGCTCTGTAAGCTATAGCCAGGTGTTTTAGTAACTATTTCAGCACGTGTTTCAACAAACAATAAAGAGCTTTTACAGCAAAAACTTAAGTGATCCACTCCTGCATCATAAACAAAGATTGATACTATGTTCTACAATAACCTTTTCAACAGGTGTTTCAGAAGAGAGTAAAAGGCTATTACAACAGAACAAAGTTATAGAAGAAACAAGGGGGATTATAACAACAGAATAAAAACTCAGATTCCAACAACAAATAACTTCAATGAATCATTCCCTGCAACAGTAAATCAACCCAATACTTCTGTACTAAAAACTCAATAGCATTTTACAACAAAACATTGCACAACATAAGGATATAAGTGAAGTTTTCAAACAGTAAATAGAGTATGCATGCTACAACAAAATAAATTGATCTGTAATAAATATGAACATTAACATGGGTTTACAAACTCAGAAACAAAAATGAATAGAGCATAAAATATTTTGTTAATACTCTCCAAAAATCTCTGTCTATTTATGTTTATTTTCCATACAAAATCAATATTACATAAATGTATATATACTGATACAATTAGTCAGTTAGCTTTCCACTTCATTGTGCCTAAGTTGAAGTTGGATTTTTCAAAACGTTAGTGGTTCATTGCCCCTTTGAAATTTGATCAGTAAAAAATGAAACGGTGTGGCGGTGATCACTCCTTGATAATTAAATGGATAAGGTGGTCAATGTAGTGGAAATTAATTTATGGGCGGTGGTAACTCTTCAAAATTTGATCGGCTGAGATAAGTCGTCTTTTGGGCAGTGGAATAATTTATCTTCTGACATTCCCCCCCTTAATCATTTCACCCCAAAAAAAAACTCTGCAATATTATTACAATTCACAAACCCCAATGTTATTTATGTGAATTTCAAATAATTTATTTGCTAAGGGCTTTGTAAACATGTCTGCAAACTGATCTTCAGGTCTGCAAAACTCTATAGAAATTTCATCACTTTTTATCAGCTCTCGAATAAAATGATATTTTGTATCAATATGCTTAGTTTTCTTGTGGAAAAGATGATTATGTGACAAAGAAATGGTTGATTTATTATCACGGAAAATTCGAGTCACTTCTTGATGGTCATGTAAAAACTCAGTCATAATCCTTCTCATCCACAGTCTGACATGAAACTGTTGTTGAAACAACATACTCTGCCTCAACAGATGATAAAGTCACAATGGGATGCTTCTTTGAAGCCCAAGCTACAACTACTGATCCAAATATGAACACATATCCTGATGTTCTTTTCCTGTCATCTATACTACCATCCCGATTTACCTTTGTATACAGTTTTGGCTCACTTGGACTCCTGTTGAATCCTTCACCTTTCAAGTATTCATCAATTCTATTATACCATAATCTGGGTTCTTGTTTCAATCCATACAATGTTGTCTTTAACCTGTAGACCTTACCTTCTTGTCGATCAATATGGTATCCTGGAGGTTGTTTCACATAAACCTCTTCTTCCAAAAACCATTTAAAAATGCATATTTTACATCCATTTGCTACATACACCATTTATTATGAGCATGAATGGCTAATACTATTCTTATTTTATTAATCTTGGCTATAGGTGCAAAATTTTCATTATAATCAACACCGAGTTGTTGAATGAACCACTGAGATACAAGACTTTCCTTGTTCTTCTTAACTTCACGTTCAACATTTAACTTGGTCTTGTAAATCCATTTAACACTAATATAATTTTTATCTTCAGGAAAATCTACAAGTTCCCAAGTGTTATTCCTTTCTATGGTATCAATTTCCTCAATCATGGCTTCTACCCAAACTTATTTCTTAACAACATCATCAAAATTTACACGATCATATGCAATTAATGCAAAATTTAAAACTTGATCTATTTCATCATTTTTCTCGTACAATTCTCTTAAATTTCTAGTTTCTGACATCTAATTTTGTTTCTTAATGAAGATAAAGTAGGATTTGATTCATTACTTACCTTTGATCCTATTTGCATTCCACCATGACCCGATGGATCACCACGCTCATATGTTTTGTGCGTTCTTAGTTGTGATGGGGAGACTCCTAGTGATTGTATTCCATGATTTATTGTTACAAGTGTATGTGACTGTGGAATCAACTGTCGACCCTGTACGATCTTCTCATCTACATCATCATCTTCATGGGATATTTCATCTCCCTCTAAAACAATTTTATCAATGCTACCATCCCAAGCCTCTTCTTCCTGAACTGAACATATTTGTTGATAACATACTTCTTGGTGATGGGATTATAGAGTCTATATTCCTTAGACTCCTTGATGTATCTAAAAAAGTCACATTTCTCACTTCTGTCATCCAACTTTTTCCTCATCTCTTTAGGTACATGTGCATAAGCTACAAACTTGAAAATCCTCAAATGGGATACACTACTATTCTTACCACTCCAAGCTCAATTATATTAGATAATACTTTGTTTACATCTTCAAGTCTTTACATTATCAATGATAAACTATCCAAAGGATCGACTATGATCATATACTCTTTGGGTTTCCCATTCCCTCAGAGAACAAAAAGCTATCAAAAGATACCAAAATGGATATCAAAAACTAAGCCAAAATAACCATACATTCTGCCTATAACTGCTTCAAACACTCCCAATACAAAGTTTTACTGGTCGTCGGCTGATGCAAGAAAAGAAAATAAAATTGATTTCAACACTCGTACAAGTTTAGGATCATCTTGGGGCCTTCTATCCCATCAACCCACTTGTAAAAAGTAATTATTCCTTTTGTCTCTTGAATATCTTGTTTGGATATTATATCCACCTCCTTATTGAAATCCATGTAGATATGAGAAAAACTGATTTCTTTGAAGTTTTTTAAAAGGTCCCTGATTATAAGATTCCAAGTTTTTCAAAAGGTCCATGATTCTAAGCTTCCAACATTCTATTGCACATGCTTGTAATCTTCCTTTATCGTTTATCCATTCAATTAAAACCTTGGAATCTCAAATAAACTGGATTTCACTTATTTCCAACCGAGTTGCCAAAGTTAAGGTTGCCCACACTCCCAATAATTTTTCCCTTGTATTTGTTCCTTCTCCACAATTAAAGGTCCACCTGTGAAATGAAATGTCAGCAGTTTTGATAACCCCCCTTGCTCCACACTGCTTTCCATTTGATTGTGTTGCTCCATCAAAACATGCCCCTATAGTGCCTAATTGATGCCTTACAGAACACGATCGTAAAGGAAGGGGTTATTGAGGACCAATATTCCTATTTAGTGCTCCAAATGACTTTGTGACCACAAAAAATATTGAAGGAGAACCCTTCTAAAAAATTACTATATTTCTCTCTAACCAAATATTCCAGCAAATTAGAGAAGGTAGTGTAGTTGGGACAATCTTCTCCTCTAGCCATTTTGTGTAGCAATCTGTCATATTGATCCCTTCCCAAAATTTTTTAATCTTTTGTCCAGTTGGATTCTCGCCCACACCAATTTTGTGAAGAAACAATGGATGAAAATATGACTTATATTCTCTGAATCGTTTTTGCAAAGATTACAGTAGGTAGGTCATTTCGAGCCTAGTCGCTGCTTGTCAAGATGGAAAGCAATTTTATAAGATAAAAGAGTAATAAGTATAAAAATTGGATATACAAAAGTCATTTAGGATTATTAAACTTTGACATAGATTTATATTTATTGATATCTATATCTCACTAATTTTTTTTATACAAATATGGATGCATAGCCTAAACAAAGTAAAACAATGACAAGTAATGTTATAAGAAAAAATAATTTCATAGATACAAAAGTCATATGTTAAGAGGAATGTTTTGGCATTTCAAATTTCTATGAAAGGATGAATATTACGATAAAACTTTGAGAGGTGGAAACAATTTCTTGTCATTAAAATACAAATGGAATTAAATTAAACAAAGTTCAAAATCCTTGTAGAGATATTCCTATATTAATTCATATACTGAAGGATGCAAGGGGAGTTCTTTAGAAAACAATGAACAATTACTACATGAGTTCCAACACTATGTAACAACACCTATAAGCTCTGTAAGCTATAGCCAGGTGTTTTAGTAACTGTTTTAGCACATGTTTAAACAAACAATAAAGAGATTTTACAGGAAAAACTTAAGTGATCCACTCATGCATCATAAACAAAGATTGATACTCTATTCTACAACAACCTTTTTAATAGGTGTTTCAGCAGAGAGTAAAATGCTATTACAACAAAACAAAGTTATAGCAGAAAAAGGGGAATTATAACAACAGAATAAAAACTTAGATTCCAACAACAAATAACTTCAATGAATCATTCCCTACAACAGTAAATCAACCCAATACTTCTGTACTAAAAACTCAATAGCATTTTACAACAAAACACTGCACAACATAAGGATTTAAGTGAAGTTTTCAAATAGTAAACAGAGTATGCATACTACAACAAAATAAAAAATGAATTTGGATTTTCCAGAACATTAATGGTTCATTGCCCCTTTAAAATTATATCAGTAAAAAATGAAACAGTGTGGCGGTGATCACTCTTCGATAATTAAATGGATAAGGTGGTCAATGCGGTGGCAATTAATTTATGGGCGGTGGTAACTCTTCAAAATTTGATCGGTTGAGATAAGTCGTCTTTTGGGCAGTGGAATGATTTATCTTCTGACATTCTCCCCTTAATATTTTCACCTAAAAACAAAACTCTGCAATATTATTACAGTCCACAAACCCCAATGTTATTTATGTGAATTTCAAATAATTTATTTGCTAAGGGCTTTGTAAACATGTCTGCAAACCGATCTTCAGGTCTGCAAAACTCTACAGAAATTTCATCACTTTTTATCAGCTCTCGAATAAAATGATATTTTGTATCAATATGCTTAGTTTTCTTGTGGAAAACATGAATATGTGACAAAGGCCTAACCTGAAGCGTGGTGTGGGCAATCACACATTGACGAAAAGTGATCTTAAATCGAATCAAAAGGGTAATTTCAGCCATTTTGGACATTGGAAAGAAAACCAATGGCTGACCTGGCTAATTCAAAAGGGGAAAGGGAACAAGCCACTCGATCGACCATCGGGAGAAGGAAAAGTAAGGTTATCCCTAACCTACCCTATATGTAAAAACTTAGTCATAATCCTTCTCATCCATAGTATGACATGAAACTGATGTTGAAACAACATACTCTGCCTCAACAGATGATAAAGTCATAATGGGATACTTCTTTGAAGCCCAAGCTACAATTAATGATCCAAAGATGAACACATATCCTTATGTTCTTTTCCTATCATCTATACTACCTTTCTGATTTATCTTTGTATACAGTTTTGGCTCACTTGGACTTCTGCTGAATCCTTCACCTTTCAAGTATTCATCAATTCTATTGTACCATAATCCGGGTTCTTTTTTCAATCCATACAATGTTGTCTTTAACCTGTAGACCTTACCTTCTTGTCCATCAATCTGGTATCCTGGAGGTTGTTTCACATAAACCTCTTCTTCCAGAAAACCATTTAAAAATGCATATTTTACATCCATATGGTACATACACCATTTATTATGAGCATTAATGGATACTACCATTCTTTATTTATCAAGCTTGGCTATAGGTGAAAATTTTTCATTATAATCAACATCGAGTTGTTGAATGTGCTATCACTCCAGGAAACTCTCCTAGGTTGTATCTCAGAGATGCTTGGTAAATTAACTGTTTTTGTAATTATTTACTCAATAATGGGTGTGGCGTTGGATCAAGATGAATATCTAAATCACTGGATTGTGTCTTTGAGACAATTTATTTATATTCAAACAGTACAAGGCCTTCGAGAGCTATTATCATATAGGTTTGTAAATCAAATAGATAAGAAGCCAATCGATTAACCAAAACATACATAAACAATATATATGATGGGTCAACAAACTAGCAATGGATGATTATGATTCTTGTTTAATAATCAAAGGTAAGATGACAGTTACCATAGGACCTTTAAACAGAGACAAAGAAATAATTTCAACTCATAGGCATAGGATAGAAGTGAAAAGAAAGTCTGACAATAAAAATGAAAGAAGCTTGCAAGCTGAGTATATTAAAGAAAAAATGTTTGTATCACAATAACAGTAGAGTCTAGAACTCAAAGTCGAACCTGTATTCCTTAAAAATTTATGGCTTTATAGCCTTTACGTGAGAAATCTAGATCCTAAAAAGTTGGATCAGATTTACCTGAAATAGTAAGTCAAAATCTAGTATCAGAAAATAAGAGAGATCCTATAAAATAGGTCAAACTCTTATCTCAAATGATCTTCATCTTATTCATATCTTCAACATCTGGATAAAGCCTTCCAAGGCTGAAGGATAAGTCAAAAACTTCGACTTTTGGAAAAAGATAGTTTTTTCCCAAAATTAGATAATCAATTAGATCTTATTTTCTTTGTTGGCACCTTGAGGATTGAAACAGAATCCCAAAAATGACGACTTTAATTATTATTTATCATTACAAACCTTGTTCGAGTCATTTGGGTGAGTAAATCTCGTATCTGTGCAAAAAGAAGACCTCTCTGCCTTGTTCTGCACTTTCGGTGGCTAAAGAGTCAAAAATACGATCTTGTAAGCCACCGAAAGCTCTGCTTTCGGTGGCTAAAGACAACCATGAAATCTTGTCTAAGCCACTGAAAGATATGTTTTGAGATAGCTTTCAAAATTTACAAAATTACATAAAGTCCTTCAATCAATCATGCTCCTTTGACTGATGATTTAGATGACCTTCAAATCTGGGAAGACCTTTACCTTGCTGGACTTTGATCATTATCTTACCAGAAATGTTCTATCACCTGAAGGGCCTCGATTTCTTTTTTCCTTAAATGATGGAACTACTGCTAAGAATGTGGATTAAGTTGCCACCTATACCCCAAATGCTTCTATAAACTCTGGAATAAAATCTTTAAAACATAATAAGTTTTCAACTAGAAATTATCTTCCTAGATCATTTTGAATTGTTGCCATCTATTGGCCAAGCCTACCTTCTTTGAAAAGATCCTCAAAATCTGGTTTAGAATGCAATGTTGTTGGTAGAGAAACTTCATGCTTCTAGTGTTTTTACTCATCTTTAAGTATAATAGATGTTGATTATATATTTTTCTTACCATGTAAAGCTGAGTGACTGTGTATGCCATTAGAAAAGAGTTTCTCAAATATTTCTTGAAAGAACAATAGTGGAATATCACCTCCACTATCAATCCACTTAACATCACTAGAATATTCCTAGAATAGAGAGGAAGCCATCATGTATCCTACACTTACATAAGCCTGAGTTGTATCTAAGTGCACCAAGAGCACTCATCTCAGACAGAACAAATGAGATCTTCAATCTTAGGAATTCTACAGATGGTCATGACTGTATATTCACAATTAATGTATAACTTTGAAAGGAACTATACTCAGGATGTTAGTCAAACTTTGTTTAAAAGCATATGTTTTGTCTTCCCTGTTTCTTCATCATCATAATTTTGAATGCTTAATCAAGAGTGTCCATTTTGGAGTGTTTGTCATTTCTGTATCAAATCAATGGCAGCCCTCATTTTCCTTCTTCATAGCATGCATAGACAGTTTCTTCTCTGTCGTTTCACTCTGATATAAATGAGAACTCATTTTATTCCTCAAAATTTCAGCAGGATCGCCATAATCCTGATCAACTACTTCTCAGATGTATTGAGCATAGGGCTATCGGATAACCTCTCGACCCTCTATATTGAACACAACTCTTCCTCTTCCTCTTTGTATGCACTTGTCTTGTGTTGACATATGCACTTGAAGAGTGGCTCATACGTGGACTGTTGAATGCGTTTAAGAAATTGGGACTGTGTTATTACTGTATGGCTTATGCGTGACATGTGGAATGAGTAGTTGAACTTGGCGCATGACAATGTGAACATTGATGCGATATGGATTGACATTTGATCTTCCATGTGGCCTTGACATATGAACCTTGACTCATAAAATGACAAGTGCACATATGTTGTTAGATGTGGCATGGATCGTGGCATGAGGAATTGGGCTTGGCTCTTAATGTTGGGCTTGAGAGTTTGACTCATGGCCTTATGTTATTGAATGGGGTTTTAGGTGATAGACTTTAAACTTAGCATGAAAACTAGGCTCGTAGGTTAACTCATGGTATGACTCATAGCTTGGCTATAACTCATGGCTAGCATGTGGGCTTTCCAAAATTTTGTTTTGAAAAACCATGAGACTCGAGAGGCTAGATTTGATTTGATTTAAATAAAAACTCAGACTTAGACATAAGAATTAGGCACATAGTTTTGGTGTGATATGGCTTAGGTTTTAGAATCACTTCGAGCACCCACCATTTTACAAGAAAATGCATATTATCATTTGACAATATAAAAGTCAATAAGGCTAGGGTTATAGGCTATGGTAACATCTAATATGAATTTTGTGTATTGCAGGTAAAGAGGAAGAGAACAAAGGATTTATGGGCAAGAAAGATCAATGGGGGCTGAATGAAGAATTTGGAGATCAAAACACTCATCAGAAGACTAAAAAAAATGACGACTTAAGCAAGAATGAATGAAATTCCTCAAAATTTATAAAATCATTTGAGGAGATAACATCTGGCTCCTTCTGGGGATGAAAGCCTCTCTGTGAGGTTTCAATAATAAGCATACCTATGCCTTTCCATTTAACCTGAAAATCTTGCAACCTGCTTCAACAATCATCCACAATTGTATTGTGTCTAGTCCATTGGGCTATGGAGTCATTAATAACCTTACTAGATCTCTTCAATATGTCCAAAAATGCTCAACTGTAAACCTGCTAGCAATGCATTTCATCCATTGGGCTATGGAGTCTCAAAATCTGATCTCAAAACCTAATCCAAATCCCGCAACTTATTCAAACTCTAANAACAAAGTGCTAAACACAAGTTCCTACTACAAACTACTAGACTGAAAAGTATCTCATGCTCGATGGTGAGCTTATTCTCTATCTATTCCTACTCTAACCATTATAATGCTTCTTAATCAAGTAAACACATTCTTCTAATGAATCCATGTCAGAATCTGATTTACTGAACCTGCTCTTGATCTTGACCCAAAAAATAATGGAAGCCATATCATGCAGAAATATAATTTGAAAAGATGATAAAACTGTCCTTCGTCTGACAAAAATGTTTTGATATCTATTCTATTTATAAAATCCATATAATCAACAATAGGGTCATCAAAATCATCAAGGAATACCTCTTTAAACAACTGTTTCAATTGAAGACTAAAATGTTGCTGCTGATAGCTTTCATTGATCTCCATGTTAATTGTAAACTACTCAACCTCGATCAAAGAAACATGCATGATGAACTGTTGATCTAGACCTTTATGCTCATCATCTTCCTCTTCATGTCTGCTGCAATTCCCTTTGTCTACAAATAAAAAAACTAAGGGTTTCCCTTACTATCTGCTGCAAATTCAAATCTGTCACATGCTAATGTAAAAACCTGCTCATCATTTTTCAAATTTTCAAAAGGAAAAATATGTTCTTCATGACAATTCTCTTTAATAGATGAATTTAATACAATGTCAAAAGCATCACTACGGTTATCATAATGTGGATTACCAATCCCTTTATCATGATGAGACGTATCTTCTGTTGTAGCAAAGTCTTCATGAATATTTGGCTCTTTGTTCAATAGATTGAAATCATGACAACATTCAGGATATAAAGGTCAGCTGAAAATATGCATTTGCAAAACAAATGAAAGGCAGCATGAAAATCTGCCAAAGAGTTGATATTGGCAATTGGAAGAGTCTGGCACCAGTCAATACCAAACCCCTCTAGTGAATACCTGAAAAGCTTAATTTGAACATCCTCATGTACAATTTCAAGACGGTGGATAAAGTCATGAAAATCCAGCAAGTGTTCAGCTGACACTTCCCACTCTTCTCCTCGAAATCTGGGAATACTACGTTCCCATTCATCTCTACTAGGCACTGGATTAGGGAAACCAATAATCTTTGAAAAAACACAGAAAGCATACCTCTTTGCTAAGATCTTATTCATGTCATACCAGTGGAGTCACCAACAAATTTCTGAACAATGGAGTCGCCACTGAATTTGTCCTTCATGGAGTCGCTAGATAGATGATTACAACCGAATATATGTCCAGAATTGTCTATCATCAAAGTTGGATCTTTTCATCTCCCAACGAAGCTGAGCTTCAATCTCCTCTCCCCAACAACGACACCAATTTGTTATCACTCCAGGAAACTCTCCTAGGTTGTATCTTAGAGATGCCTGGTAACTTAACTATTTTTGTAATTATTTACTCAATAATGGGTGTGGGGTTGGATCAAGATGAATATCTAAATCACTGGATTGTATCTTCAAGACAGTCTAGTTATATTCAAACAGTACAAGGCCTTCAAGAGCTATTATCAGATAAGTTTGTAAATCAAATAGATAAGAAGCCAATCAATTAACCAGAACATACATAAACAA
Organism: Picea sitchensis; assembly: GCA_010110895.2. Classification (NCBI taxonomy): domain Eukaryota; kingdom Viridiplantae; phylum Streptophyta; class Pinopsida; order Pinales; family Pinaceae; genus Picea; species Picea sitchensis. The sequence goes on from SNQJ01S0069452.1 coordinate 19,964, forward strand.
TATATATGATGGGTCAACAAAATAGCAATGGATGCTTATGATTCTTGTTTAATAATCAAATGTAAGATGACAGTTACCATAGGACCTTTAAACAGAGACAAAGAAATAATTTCAACTCATAGGCATAGGATAGAAGTGAAAAGAAATTCTGACAATAACAATGAAAGAATCTTGCAGGCTGAGTATATTAAAGAAAAAATGTTTGTACCACAATAAAAGTAGAGTCTAGAACTCAAAGTCGAACCTGTATTCCTTAAAAGTTTATGGCTTTATAGCCTTTACATGAGAAATCTAGATCCTAAAAAGTTGGATAAGATTTACTTGAAATAGTAAGTCAAAATCTAGTATAAGAAAATATGAGAGATCCTATAAAATAGGTCAAACTATTATCTCAAATGATCTTCATCTTCTTCATATCTTCGACAGCTGGATAAATCCTTCCAAGGCTGAAGGATAAGTAAAAAACTGCCACCTTTGGCAAAAGATAGTTTTTTCCCAAAATTAGATAACCAATTAGATCTTCTTTTCTTTGTTGGCACCTTGAGGATTGAAATAGAATCCCAAAAATGATGAATTTAATTATTATTCATCATTACAAACCTTCTTCGAGTCATATGGGTAAGTAAATCTCAGATTTGTGCAAAAAGAAGACCTCTCTTCCCTGTTCTGCACTTTCGGTGGCTAAAGAGTCAAAAATCTGATCCTGTAAGCCACCGAAAGCTCTGCTTTCGGTGGCTAAAGATAGCTATGAAAGCCTGTCTAAGCCACCAAAAGCTATGTTTCGAGATAGATTTCAAAATTTACAAAATTACATAAAGTCCTTCAATCAATCATGCTCCTCTGACTGATGATTTAGATGACCTTCAAATCTGGGAAGACCTTTACCTTGCTGGACTTTTATCATTATCTTACCAGAAATTTTCTGTCACCTGAAGGGACTCAATTTCTTTTTGAATTAAAATATGGAACTACTGCTAATAATGTGGATTAAGTTTCCACCTATACCCCAAATTCTGCTATAAAGTCTGGAATAAAATCTGTAAAACAGAATAAGTTTTCAACTAGAAATTATCTTCCTGGATCATTTTGAATTGTTGCCATCTATTGGCCAAGTCAACCTTCTTTGAAAATATCCTCAAAATCTAGTTTAGAATGCAGTGTTTTTGGCAGGGAAACTTCATGCTTCCAGTTTTTTTACTCATCTTTAAGTATAATAGAAGTTGATTATATATTTTTCTTACCATGTAAAGCTGAGTGACTGTGTATGCCATTATAAAAGAGTTTCTCAAATCTTTCTTGAAAGAACAATAGTGTAATATCACTTCCACTATAAATCCACTCAACATCACTGGAATATTCCTGGAATAGAGAGGAAGCCATCATGTATCCTGCACTTATAGAAACCTGAGTTGTATCTAAGTGCAAAAAGAGCACTCATCTTGGACAAAACAAATGAGATATTCAATATTAGAAATTCTACAGATGGTCATGACTGTATATTCACAATTAATGTATAACTTTGAAAGGAAATATACTCAGGATGTTAGTCAAACTTCGTTTAAAAGCATATGTTCTGTCTTCCCTGTTTCTTCATCATAATAATTTAGAATGCTTAATCAAGAGTGTCCATTCTGGAGTGCTTGTCATTTCTGTATCAAATCAATAGCAGCCCTCATTTTCCTTCTTCATAGCATGCATAAATAGTTTCTTCTCTGTCATTTCACCCTGATATAAATGAGAACTCATTTTATTCCTCAAAATTTCAACAAGATCGCCATAATCCTGATCTGCTATTTCTCAGATGTATCGAGCATAAGGCTATCAGATAACCTCTCGGCCCTCTGTATTGAACATACCTCTTCCTCTTCCTCTTTGTGTGCACTTGTCTTGTGTTGACATATGCGCTTGATGAGTGGCTCATACATGGACTGTTGAATGTGTTTAAGAAATTGGGACTGTGTGATTACTGTATGGCTTATGCGTGACATGTGGAATGAGTAGTTGAACTTGGCGCATGACAAAGTGAACTTTGATGCAATATGGATTGACATTTGATTTGCCATGTGGACTTGACATATGAACCTTGACTCATAAAATGACATGTGCGCATATGTTGTTAGATGTGGCATGGATCGTGGCATGAGGAATTGGGCTTAGCGCTTAATGTTGGGCTTGAGAGTTTGACTCGTGGCCTTATGTTATTGAATGGGGTTTTAGGTGATAGACTTTAAACTTAGCATGAAAACTAGGCTTGTAGGTTAACTCATGGTATGACTCATAGCTTGGCTATAACTCATGGCTAGCATGTGGGCTTTCCAAAATTTTGTTTTGAAAAACCATGAGATCCGAGAGGCTAGATTTGATTTGATTTAAATCAAAACTCAGACTTAGGCATGTAGTTTTGGTGTGATATGGATTAGGTTTTAGAATCACTTCGAGCACCCACCATTTTGCAACAAAATGCATATTATCATTTAATAGTATAAAAGTCAATAAATATAGGGTTATAGGCTATGGTAACATCTAATATGCATTTTGTGTATTGCAGGTAAAGAGGAAGAGACCAAAGGATTTTTGGGCAAGAAAGATAAATGGGGGATGAATGAAGACTTTGGAGATCAAAACACTCATCAGAAGACTAAAGAAAATGGAGACTTAAGCAAGAACGAATGAAATTCCTCAAAATTTATAAAATCATTTGAGGAGATAACATAATGAACCCTTGAGATACAAGCCTTTCCTTGTGCTTCTCAACTTCATGTTCAACATTTAACTTGGTCTTGTAAATCCATTGAACACCAATATAATTTTTATCTTCAGGAAAATATACAAGTTCCCACGTGTTATTCCTTTCTATGCCATCAATTTCCTCATTCATGGCTTCTACCCAAACTTATTTCTTAACAACAACATCAAAATTTACAGGATCATATGCAATTAATGAAAAATTTAAAAATTGATCTACTTCATCATTTTGCTCATACAATTCTCTTAAACTTCTAGTCTTTTGACATCTAATTTTGTTTCTTAATGAAGATAAAGTAGGATTTGATTATTCACTTACCTCTGATCCTGTTTGCATTCCACCATGACCTGATGGATCACCACGCTCATATGTTCTAGGCGTTCTTAGTTGCGATGGGGAGACTCCTGGTGATTGTATTCCATGATTTCTTGTTGCAGATGTATGTGACTGTGGAATCAACTGTCCACCTTGTAAAACCTTCTCATCTACATCATCATCTTCATGGGATATTTCATCTCCCTCTGATACAATTTTATTAATGCTACCATCACAAGTTTCTTCTTCCTGAAATGAACATATTTGTTGATAACATACTTCTTGGTGATGGGATTATAGAGTCTATATTCCTTAGACTCCTCGTTGTATCCAAAAAAGATACATTTCTCACTTCTGTCATCCAACTTTTGCCTCATCTCTTCAGGTACATGTGCATAAGCTACACACCCGAAAATCCTCAAATGGGATACACTACTATTCTTACCACTCCAAGCTTCCTGGGGAACTTGGTTCTTCACACTCTTAGTTGGACTCCTGTTCAGAATATATATTGAACAAAGAAATACATCGCCCCAATATTCATTTGGAAGATGCTTCTCCTTAAACATACTTTGAGCCATATTCATAATGGTTTGATTCTTCCTTTCAACTCTCCATTATGTTGTGGAGTATAATGAGTAGTAAACTATCTCTTGGTTCCATGAGGTTGAAAACACTCCATGAAATCAGTTAGCATATATTCACCTCCTTTGTATGATCTCAAGAATTTAATATATTTTCCACTCTCATTTTCAACCATAACTTTAAACCTCTTCAATATATAAAAAGATTAAGACTTCTACTTCAACAAATAAACCCATTTTTTTCGACTGAAATCATCAATAAAAGTCAATAGACATTACTAGTCAATGAAGGTGTTTGCATCGGTCCAAATTAGTCTGTGTGATCAATTTCCAATGGAGATTTATCCCTATACGAAACTCCATAAATAAATTTATCCCTTTGATGCTTTGCAAGTATGAAACTATCACACGAGCTTGTTGGTTGTTGAATACTGGGAAACCCCTTCACCATTTGCTGCTTCTACAATAAATCTAGACCTCCAAAATGTAAATGGCCATATCTCAAATGCCATAACCATGACTCATCCAATCCTTTAGATTTATAATAATTTAAAGAGTCAATCAAATCATTTCTCATAATAAGTGGAAACATTCTATTGTTTGTCATATTTACTCTAGCAATCAACTGCTTACTTGGATACTTATCATAAATTGTACATATCTTGTTTTTGAAGAACACTTTGTACCTTTTATCTATCATCTTTCCAACACTTAACAAATTGCATTTCATACCAGGTACATAATAAACATCATCTATTTTTTTTATTTCATCATTCTTATTATAAACATGAATCACACAATTACCATTAACTCTTACCTTACAGTCATTACTCATCTCTACCTCACACTAAATATTTCAATATAAACTGGAAAACAAGTTTCTATTGCCAGTCACGTGATTTCTACATCCACTGTACAAAGACCAAACATCACTTGAACTTTCATGGGTGACATTACAAGTCAAAAGCAAAGGTTTTTGGTCATCCTCTGACTCTTATGTCATGTGTGCATACTTCTTTCCAACATTTTCTTGCTTCTTCCAACACTTGTTAGTATAATATCCAAATTTCTTACAATAATAACATTGTACCTTAAGCTGTTAGAACAAGGAATTTGAGGAGGCTTTCATTGCTACCCCAAAGTTTGCTAGTCCTTTAGCAAAAAATGTTCTTGCTACCCCTGCAACCAAGTTAAAAGTATCCTCCATCCTCCTCGCATCATGTAGATCCCTTGTAGAGAATAACATCAAGAAAAGAATGCAGCTAGTTACTGAAGCCCGTGAAACATCACAAAATATAGATTCCTTTCGAAAGAGGGCAACTGATTTGCACGAATATTTGCAGAGGAATTTAAAAAATGATCAATGTTTCTGTGAACAGGTGATGACCCCTTTTTCCAACCATGCCATCAACATCTCAGATCTGAAAAGAAGACAAGAGAATATCCCCTCCCTAAAGTGGAACAAACAATTAAAAGCATGATGGAAAAAGAAAGTTAAGAACCCGGAGCTCATTGTCGAATCATGTAAACAAGCCATATCAGAAAAAGAAGAATTATTCAAAAACCTGATCCAAATAGACTTAGCTGGAAGTAACAACGAGGTTCAAGACCCAAACTTAATTCTCAAATCCTTGTCAATGACCAAAGAATCCTTCGATGAACAACTTGATATTTTAAAGGGGTTGTCTTTCGAAATTTTTTACGACATCCTTAAATATCGTGTAGATGAGCTCGAGAGCTAGCTACTGGAGTATTTGGCACACAATGAAGAAATTGAACAGAGTCTGCATAGTATTTCTATGGATCTAAGGAAATTAGAAAATGAGCTTTTCAACATAGAAATTCAGGATGAAATCAATGTGGCCTCCATGAGAAGCTACATTGAATAATGGTTCTAATGGAGATTCGACAACCTCATCGAGGAAGGGCAACAACCGGTTGGCACGATTCTAGCGACTGTCGACGACAACAACAAAAACGCATCAGCTTCATAGTAATTCTATACTGATGTCATCTTATTTTCTTTATCAATCCAGTTATTCTACCTCTTTAAATATAAATCTCTAACCAAACACTCATAACTTCCAATTTCTTCTTTTCAGGTCTTCCTCTCTACCATCGCACACTTCTTCTTTCTACAATCCTAATTCTTGTACTTATTTGTTTTTTATGGTCCGCAGGAGCCCCAATCCCAGTCTATATGAAAAACACATTTAAATTTCTAGAAATATGGAATAGATTCCATAAATATGGAACAAATTCCAGAAATAGGTAACATACATTATTGATTTTTGATAAATTTGAAAGAAAACTGATTCGGGAATGCTAAAATTTTTTTGTCCAGGAACCTTTGTTGCAAGACATTATTAGTATTCTATTGTATTTGAATGTGTAATGTGTATGCTTCAGAAATATGAAACAAATTCCAGAAATATGTAACAGACATTATTGTTTTTTGATAAATTTCAAAGAAAAGAGGAACCTTTGTTGCAAGACATTATTAATATTCTATTGCATTTGAATGTTTAATGTGTATGCTTCAGAAATATGGAACAGATTCCAAATGTTGAATTTTTTTGTGTCCAGTAACCTTTGTTTAATATTATATTGTATTTGAATGTTTAATGTCTATGCTTCCTGGTCCTTTTTCCCAAGAACCTTTATTGCAAATAATTTAGACAAAAGTTTTCTAAGTACCATGTTTGAACTATACACACCCTAGGAAACACCCCAGGAAAAAACTGCCTCGTTTGCATATTAACCTTGGGGGTCATCTACAAGCCAAATGTCCTGTGGCTGGCCAATGGCACACTACCACAAAGTCATCCTCTGCATGGATACCACATGTACTTCAACCTGCTTCCCACATGTCTGTACTCGGTCCTACCGTAGTAGTGCATTTATTCCCACTCCAACCTGACAGGGACTACGCTTCCATGCAACACTGGTTATAATACTTTCTTTTCATCAAATCTACTTTATAGATTTGGTATATGAAGGGAAAAAAATTAACGACATTTTACAATAAGAAAAATATTTTTAAATATTGTATTCGTCAAAATCTATTTCCTGTGATTAATGTATTTTATAACTTTTAAATTAATCTATATTATAAAAAATTTATTTAGAGTTTATAGAATTTTTTAGTTTCTCAAAATTTTTATTTATAATTTATAAGTTTTCTTAAGTCCTTGAATTATGGAAGATAGTTAGTTTAAAATCCATTGGGAGGATAGTTAGTTTAAAATCCATTGGGTATGAAGTTTTTATACTTTAAACATAAGTCAGTTATATAAAGAATTTGAAATTGGATGATAGATACAAAAGTAATCCACTCTTAAATAATAATTAATTTAAAATTATAACTATCACTTTAAACATAAGTCAGTTATATAAAGAATTTGAAATTGGATGATAGATACAAAATTAATCCACTTTTAAATAATAATTAACTCAAAATTATAACTATCAAAATAATTTAAATTAAAGTAAATAATTAATCAAAATAATTTAAATTAAAGCAAACATTTCTATAATTGAAAAACATAATTAAAAATCTAATTACAATTTTAATAATATAAATGATTATAAAGCAATTTTGACTTTATTCATCTAATGATTTGACTTTGTTCATCTAATGAAATTGTTTTAAGGATAAATACATGTAGTTGTATTCAATTTAAAGATACATACATTATATAGATGTCCCCTTATGCCAATTGAATTTCCATTTTTGAAGTTGAAATTTTGTAAAAATTATTTTATCCATTAATTAAAATAATGGATAAAAATTTAAATTGAAATTTTGTAAAAATATTACTTTTGATAAAAACCTTTTTCTTAGCCATAAATTAAAAATATTAATATTACAAATAACTTAATTGATTTAAAAT
>SNQJ01S0069452.1:46670-64730 GCA_010110895.2 Picea sitchensis
TGAAGCAGAATTGATGTTTTGTCACAGCTTTAGCTTCTCAATATATCAACATTTTGTTTCATGTTTTGTATATCACTTTGTCTATGATTTATGACTACTTTAGCTATCTAGATCATGTGCAAATGATATAATTTTAATTACTGTAATCCATATCTGGTTTCTTCTAATTGTATAAAAATACATAACAATTGTTAGTTCAGTTTGTGAATGACAGGTTTATCTTCTTCATGAGTTGAATTATATAATATGAGTTTTTGCATAACAGGTTTCCCTTATTGCAGAGATTTATATATCTTATAGTTGTTATGATATTTTTATGTCTTGTTTGTCCTATAAACCAACTCGAAGAGAAGCTCAGCTGATCGTTTACGAGAAGCTTTGGGACTAACCGGTGCGTGTTTTCTTCCTCCGACCAGCTTCAGAGTCATCACACACGGGACAAATTAGGAGCGCTTCCAGCTCAATTAGTCTTTTCCTTGCTATTTTCATTAAGTAGTTTAGTTGAGAAACAATTTTAATTAGATTTAAATTAGATCGTTTAATTTCAGAAATTATATTAGATTGTTTAATTTCAGCAGTTTTATTTCTTTTTCATAAAATATAAAAATAAAAAAATATATATCTTGCTGTCTTAGGGCAGTAATTAAATGAGTTTTGCAGGTTTTAATTAAATCTGTAGGCTGTTTATAGTGTACATTTGTGAATAAGAAATATTGCAGCTGGTAATTAGATAGTTGAATTGAGTTATTATAATAATAATTAGTAGATTGTATATAATAGTTAGAATAGTTATATTTAGTTTTAGTTTATGTAGTAGTTTGTTTTAATTAGATTAGTGTAATAGTTAGTTTGTTTGTTTTTAGTTAATTTGTTTATTGTTAGTTAGTTTAGTTTCTTTTACGTAGTTTTAGTTAGTTTTAGTTTTCTTTATTTAGATAGATTAGTTAGTTTAGTTTCCTCTTTGGTTTTCTTAAGACCTTAGCGCGGCCAACGGAGCCGTTAAACCCATCAGGGTGGTTCATTCCAAACGGCTTGGGTTATTTAGACAACCCCGGACCGGTTCCACTCTCCCAGTTGACGGACGGACAATTTTGCCCATCAACACATTCAAAGGGAAGAAAGCATAATGCAGGTTTTTATCAGCCATTGCCCATACTAGAGAGGCCATGGGAGGCGATAAGCATGAATTTTGTATTGGGATTATTGAGGATGCAAAGAGGAGTTGATTCTATCTTTGTGGTCATGGACAATTTTTCGAAGATGGCACACTTCATACCATGCCAGAAGACCAGCGATGCGATGCACATCGCAAAATTGTTTTTCAAGGAGATCGTTAGACTTCATGGATTGCCGAAAAGTATTGTTTCGGACAGAGACACCAAGTTCATTGGGCATTTTTGGAGGACGCTATGGAAGAAACTAGGAACTAATCTAGCATTTAGTTATGCTTATCATCCTCAGACGGATCGACAAACAGAAGTGGTCAACAGAAGTCTGGGAGACTTGCTGCGAAGCCTGGTGACAGAGCACCACAGCAGTTGGGACAATGTGTTGCCACAGGCCGAGTTCGCATACAATGATTTGGTGAATCAGAGTACAGGTAGAAGTCCATTTCAGGTTGTATATGGGATGCAACTAAGGGGAGTTTCTGAATTGCGCGATTCAGAACAGACTGCGACTAGCAGCGCTAGTGCAGAAGAATTCGCTGAAGCAATGCAAGAACTTCACAGTCAAGTGAAGCAGCGGTTGTAAGATTCCAATCAAGAGTACAAGCGCAAAGCAGATCAGCATCGGAGACAACTTCGGTTTGAAGTTGGCGATCTGGTTCTGGCACACTTGAGGAAATTGAGGTTCCTGAGGGGAACATACAATAAACTCAAGATGAAGAAAATCGGACCATGCAGAGTCTTGAGAAAATTCGGGGAAAATGCATATGAGATTGAGTTGTCGGATGGCATCGGGATATCTCCGATATTCAATATCGCAGACTTATACCCATACAGGGCTGGAGAAGCAGAGACTGGAACTGAAGAGCCAGTAGTCCAATGGATAAAACAACTACCAGTTGCGGAGAAGCCACAGATGGAATGCATACTAGACAAGAGAGTGGGAAAGAAGACCAGAAGAAAAGAATACTTCGAGTATCTGGTCAAATGGAAGAATCACCCAGTGGAGAATGCTAGCTAGGAGAGTGAAGCAGTGATACAAAAGCATGGACAGACCGTGCAGGATCTCATGGACAGGAGCCCATGAAATTTTTCAAGCGAGGGAGTATGATGCAGGAGCATCACCCACGTCAAGCGAGCCAGCGCGAAAGCAGGAGACAGCTAGACAAGCCAACACAAATTTCTTTTTGAAAGCACCTTGATATTATTGCGCAAACATTAATGCGTGGATTTAATGGAGCGCACTTCGTATATTGTAATGGACCTTGAGTGGATAGCTCTCGTCCTTAGGTAGATGAGGCATTTATTAGATTTAATGCTGGTAGATAGGAATTTAATTCTAGATTTGATAGCTTTAGAGCTCGAGAGGGAAACGGGATATAGACACCCTCCTTTGTACATTTTAATAGTAGCCCAGAGCAATCTGAAGAGAAGAGAAAGCAGAGAAGTGTATGAAGAACACCCATGTACAGATATTGACTTAATAAGAAAATCTTTGATTCGATTCCATGGTTGTGTTACTCTCTGTGTATTGATGATATTATGCTCATGAATGTTTACTTCTTGTCATACATTTGCTTTTATATGCTGTGTATGTGATTTCATGGTGGAATTGAAATCTGTGAAAACAAGGAGTTAGATTCAATTGTTTCTCTATCTTGAACCAGAGAATTCCTGCAAGGAGTGCAGTCGAATCGTCCGCAAGGAGTGCATTGACAGCAGGGTTCAAGTAGAGAGAACTTTTGTTCTAAGTTTCGGAAGTGCAAAATTGGCACCGGAGCCGTGCAAGGCATGTGCAGGCTAGACGAAGTCTCAGAGTTGCGATTCTGAGCAAAGAGATTGAAAGACTTCTGCTGCAGGAGTGCGCAGGATTGAAAGCTTCAACACTTAGTCATGTTGGAAGATTTGCCGCAAGGAGTGCGTGCAAAGAGTTACTGAAAGGACTCGAAAGCTGTGAGAAAAGCCCAGAAGGAATAGGCCTTCAAAGTTGTTGAAGAGCGGTGGAGAGAAGTTGTGTGAGCAGGTTGAGAAACAACATCGTAGGTTGGCGAACAAGTCTCGTGGAGAGACACTTCTTGTTCGTGGATTGCACAAGGAGAAAAGTGGACGGTCAGTATCTTGCGTGGGAAATCAGCGAGTTATCGGGGATCGTTGGATCTCTCAGGATTGCAGAAGGTTACAACGTAAGCGTAGAAAGGTTCGAAGCTCAGGAGAGCAGGAGCGTCGATCGGGATCACGAGGAGCGTTGATTTCACTCGTGGATCGACATATCGGGAGTTCGTGGGGTAAGACTCCAAATTTAAGTAGCGGAAGTTGCGAGAGTGCGAGTTGCGACGTGCCGACCGTCACGTAAGCAGAGTGGGCCACAGGAGATAGTGAAAGACAGGTGGCATAAACCATCAGAGGTTCGACATCTCGTGCATCAGGAGTCGACAGAGAACTTATTTGGCCTCGTGAGTAGCGAAGTTGCGAGGTAGCGATATTTCGGGTATCAGCGCCTCGGGCTTCGGGAGTCGAGGTAGGAGACGTTTGAGCTCGCGAGTGGCGAGGTCACGAGGGAGAGAGATCGTGAGTTCGGTCTTTCGGCGTCTCGTGTATCGGAGTTGGGAAAGAAGAGCGCTTGATGTCACGAGTGGCGAGATAGCGAAGTTCTGGTAAGGGAAGAACGAAGTCAGTGTTGACTGGCGCATCGGGTCTCGGGGATTTGAGAGCCCGGAGATAGACTGTGAGCTCGCGAAGCTGCGAGTTCCGATTTTCCCGACAAGTGAACAAAGGGGAAGTCGCGTGAAGGAACTGTGGGTGTAGATCTTCCGATTGGGAGATAGAAGAGCATTGATGCTCTTCGGGCCGAGAAGAAAGAAGGTCCTGGAGGAGGTGAACGTGCTCCGAGGAGTGTGGGTCGGCGTCAAAGGAGTCCAAGAATATGTCACTTGCCGAAGCAGGGATGCCCCAAACTTGTCGTTCATAGACAATTACTTCGATGTCGTGGTCTCCGCAGGATGTCGTGGCAATGCAACTATGGAGTCTCAAAAATCCATGTTGTTGCAATTGTTGCTATGGAGTCTCACAAATCCATAGCTACATTGCCACGACGAAGGAATTGTGAGCATGGTGGGTGACTGGTCCAACGTGAAAAACGCTTTGGATGTTAGGTGCGGGCGCTGGATTCTTCTCAATGCGGTGGAAATGCCGCTGAAGAAAGAAGGCAATAGTGGGAAGATAGTGGGTATGTTGCTAGATAGTTGCGAAGGAATTGTGGGCATGGTGGGAGACTGGTCCAACGTGAAAAACGCTTTGGATGTCGGGTGCGGGCGCTGGATTCTTCTCAATGTCGTGGCAATGCAGTTGAAGAAAGAAGGCAACAACGGGCGAATAGTGGGTATGTTGCTAGATAGCTGGGAAGGAATTGTGGGCATGGTGGGTGACTGGTCCAATGTGAAAAAATCTTTGGATAGTCGGGTGCGGGCGCTGGATTCTTCTCAATGTCATAGCAATGCAGTTGAAGAAAGAAGGAAGCAACATGCAGATAGTGGGTATGTTGCTAGATAGTTGCGAAGGAATTGTGGGCATGGTGGGCGACTGGTCCAATGTGAAAAATTCTTTGGATGTCGGGTGTTGGCGCTGGATCCATGCTGAAAACGACGACCATTGAAGGAGTCCAAGAATATGTCACTTGCCGAAGCAAGGACGCCCTAAACTTGTCATTCATAGACAATTACTTAGATGTCGTGGTCTCCGCCGATTTTCTCTACAGTGACAGTGGGCAAGGAATTCCGACACAAGAGCTTCGCCGCCCCAGCTGAACGCACAAAAGCACTCCAAGAAGTGGTAAGGGTCTACACTATCTAACCAACTCAAGTATTGCACAAAAAATAATGGAACCCTGCAGCAGAATTAATTGCAATTTTCTTCCTCCTTTGGCATAATAATATGATTTGTATCTGTATTGTAGACATAATAAGAAAAGCGATATGAATTTATACAATGGCTATGGTGCCTGGCTCTGCTAGTGCTGGTTGAGCCCGACGATGAGCTATTGGTGTTGTTGTGGTCTCCTGGTTGAGGCTGACTCTGCTACTGCTTCCCTATGCTAGATGAACCTATGAAATGTGTCATCGAGGCAACAATAGGTCCAGCTTGCTCATGATATTGGGAATACCATGGATCCACCGCATGCATGTTGTGCCACCCATAAAACACCTGAAAATAGGGTATTGGACTAAAAAACCAAGTGGTAGATCGTAGGTTTCAAGAGATGAGTCATTCTTGCCTGGGAACTCATCTAAGACCCAAGCAAGAAAGATCGAAGGGGAGCCCCGTTTTTCCTTTCTTCCCCACTGGATGTAGGTATTCATTCTTCATTTGAACCAGGTCTTTTTTCTTTCACTGACTACCGAACCATGCTAGCAATGGTGAGGTGAAACCTGTGAACCCACAAAACAAGAAAATCAATGCACTGAACACGTGGCATGAATGCTTGTGTAATTTTTAGGATTTTATATTATCTTATAATTTATCCGGCGTGTGTTATATCTAGATTTGGAGTTTCTAAGTTTATTAGTTGTGATCAACTTCTCTTACCGCCCAAACCAGCCACTTGTTTTGTAGCAATTTATTTCATAATTATTAATTTCCTTTAAAATGACATTTTCATTTCGAAAATTAAGAAATTGTACAATTATTTTGAGAGAATTGTGCCACTGAGCGTTCAAAGTTTATTGAATGCCAATGTTATTTCCTTGAGCCTTCAAAATGTATTGAAAACCAATGCCATTTCCATTTTACCAAAGCCCTTGATGGTTTTGGTTAAAAGGAAAGGGGGATTATACAATATTATTATGATAAGTTTGTTCATTTTCAATTTTCATTGTTTTAAGCCAAGCTATAGTGCAATATTCCAGTGGTTTGGCGGGTTTGAAAGCTTGTATATATATATATATGACAGCTTTGAGGAATTCTTAGTCATTCATACACTTAGAGAGTATTTTTTCAGGAGTGATTGTACTTCATTGAAACAAGTTTAGATCCTATATTTCCCCTAACGGTTCTCCACTGTAAATGAAAAGACGATTCTATAGTGGTTTGTTTTCTGGATCAATCATAAGTCCTCAAGCTTTGATCTACCAAGGGATTTTTGATATACCAAGGGCAGTCAGTGAGTGATCCAGGTGGATATCGGTGGCCACCCACCTTTTCCAAATGGCTCAAAACAGTTTTCTGTCCATTTTGACAATTTACTATTTTTAGCAGGTTTTAACTTCCAGGGCCATTTTGAGGGTCCAAATGAAGGTTTTTCTAGATAGAGGTTCTCAATGATATCCGAAGACATGATTGATCCCCCAAAATGAATCTCCTCGACAATACCTTTCCAACGAGCTATCACACGCCTAAAACGGAGATCGTATGCAAAAGTTACGACCCCAGGGAGTTGATGTACTCACTTACCCAAACGAGGCCCACATGACTTTTGGTGCTTCATCTCCTAGGGTTAGGTTTTTGGATGTCTAGGACTTTTGGCATTCCTGTTTATTGTAAAAGGGCCTTGAAAGCCTCATTGTAATCATCTTTTTGCGAATGCGAGTAGCCATCACATCTCTTCTCAGAGATACGCTGCCACCATTCTAGCGAGTCTTTCACTCTGTATTTTTATAGTCTGTGTACATTTCTTTCATTAATAGAAATCGTGTATTACTGTATCTCTGTGTTTATGGTTGCATCTCTGATATATGTTTGTTATATTACTGTATATACGTGATATCTCTGTGCATTTCTTTATTATATCTCCGCTCTCATTTCGTGCCAAAAATAATCCGGATCAGTGAGAGCCTTTTCACAAGTTTTTGCATCGTCAAAAATATATACACCTCTAAAACTTTCAGTCCTTTTGTGTCTGGAATGATCTAGGGTTGACCAAGAAATGTGTTATGTTAACAAAATTTTGCTCATATATAGTCACAAAATATTTTTCACAAAATCTGATGTAGATGAACAGATGTAGATGGACAGAAGAGACCTAAATATCCTTAATAGTAAAACAACTTCAGAAAATATTAACATGTTATCTTAGTTGAAATATTCACTAAAACTGTCAAAATTTTGTTTCCACGTGTATTTTGACTTTGTTTTGAAAAACGGTTCTCTAAGTTTTTAGAATTAATGTGGTTTGCAAGTAACCATGATTTTTTCATTAACCGATTGGATTAAAATAAGCCATTATAAATGAGGTCTCTAAAAAACTATGGATACAAAATTTCCTTCACAAATATTCCAAGTATCTTAGTGATTTTTTTAATACAAATTTGGAAATTTATGTTTCCATGATTTTTTCATTAACCGATTGGATTAAAATAAGCCATTATAAATGAGGCCTCTAAAAAATATGGATACAACATTTCCTTCACAAATATTCCAAGTATCTTAGTGATTTTTTAATACAAATTTGGAAATTTATGTTTCCATGTGTTTAGAGTTCGTGTATGTTTGTATAACAATGTTTTAATTATGATGTAATTGATGTTGAATTCATGAGTTCAAAACTATATTGATAATAAATTAAAGTTTAAATTGTGGGTTTGTTAATCTTAGGTCAGAATGATAATATATGGTTATCAATAAGTTTCACTGCTATGCAATATATATACATTTTTATATTTTTGGTATTTTACTGGAAGTTCATGTTAAAAGATTGAATTTCTTATGTTGTTGTTTAATTGTTCTATGAAATGTTTTTTTTTATATCTCCTTCATAGTTGAGAATACTCCTCACAAATCCTATCAAAATTAAATTAAGTTATCTTGGTTGGCTTTGCATTTTCCAAAGCTCTCATAGTTTCGTAGAGAGGGTGATTCAAAGTCTAGAGAATTTCTATCCTCACAATGCCTCCTACAATACCCGAAACACCAATTATTGCAAATGGCAGGGACTGGTTCACAGTTACCATCACCACTACCAGCAGAGCGATAATGGCGTTGATCTGCCCTGCCTCGCACGCGAGACCTAGTGCTGTGTTCCAGACTACTGTCGGAAACAACTTGCATGTGTACATGAATATCAAGTTATATGTACACTCACCCTATGGGAGAGGAGCGTTAAAAAGGTAAAAAGAGAATCTCCCCAATTGTAGAAAGGTGCCCATCGGGTAGGAAGCAAATAGTATGTGAAGCATCCCTGAGGGTAGACCTCCTCTCAATCAAGGAAATGGAATGGCTAGCCGGAATCACACCTAAAATTATGACTCTTTCCCCATTAAAGAGTATCCAAGGGTCACATTCACTAATTTATTCAATCACATGGTGACTTATTGGGCACTGGAAGAGTATCAATCATTAGTTTCAAGTCACTTGGTCTTAGTGCAAGTTGATTACAAGGTTTAAGTTCTAGTTTGGTGAAGGCCCGACTCCTTGAGTTTGGGTTAGTACTGAGTAGGGATAAATGGATTTTAGAGTTATAGTATTCCCTAACTTTCTATCACCCATACGACACCTTCATGATAGCCATTAAGGCCATAGTGCCCAACAATATCTAGTTGACACTCAATCAGGCTTAATCCATCCTTGTTTAGCTTGTTTCAGAACAATAATCTTTTAGCCTTAAGAAATTCCATTCTGAGACTATTTTCAAGTTGTCAAACTCTACCACATCAACATTCCCTATTTCAAGGCTAATTAATTCAGATTCCATGAGATGTGGAATCAATTTACAAAAATTTCAATGTTGACCCATTCCATTGGTCATTCGATGGGTTCCATGTGAGCAGGATATTTCATAGAAAACAAAATGATCTTTCATAAATTTTTGTGGTTGTACCCTGTAGAGATCAATATTAGATTTCCAACAAACCATCATTTTCCCACTTCCAAGTTCATATTCCTAGTTTATGCAGGGTGTAAGTTGCACACCACCTAGATGCCAAATTCCATAGTCATGACTTCCTAATTAGATTATGTTATAAAATATAATCCAAAAGAAACATAAAGCCTAAAGGTGATGTAGGAAATCTGATATATTTCCAAAAACATATTATATGCAAGGTTTCAAACTCAGTTGTTCCTGACGAGCCTTCACAAATTCAAAACTATTCTTAGGTAGTAGTTTGGTGGCAATGGTTAAGGGTTTAAAAACATATATTGAAAGACAATAAATAAAAAGTTAAAAGTTTCCATGCAATATTTGACTCCAAGATCTTTCCAACAACACCTATTTTTTCCCATTTCGGTGTTGAATAACCCAGTTAAAGCTCTCACAAATCTCTGTGTTGGTTTTGGGGAGCATGTTCTAGATAACTTGCATGACAAAGTTTCAAGTTAGTCAAAACAATACTTATCCACCTAATGTCAGATATATGGGTTGACGTCATTGGATAACTCTTCGATACCTTTATGATGATACTTCATTTTTCTCAATTGGACATCGTGTGACAATGTGGAAACCTTGATAAGTCTAATTACCTTGTGGTCCCCACTAGAAATTCAGTGTTAAAAGGCATATATTTTTGGGTGAAATTGAAGATCTAGTTGGCCTAGGATCAATGCACTTATTGGGTAGCCATGATGGACTCATTGAGACATTTCTAACGGCATACTCCATGCCTCATTATGATTCCATATCATTTGATTCCATCTTCGAGTTCCGTTGGTTAATGTCGAACAAAAGTCAAAGTTAACATGTTTTTCAAGGTAAAAGTCAAAAGATAAAAAAATAAAAATAAATAAAAATAAAAGAAAACATGAACATGACATACATGCCTTATGCAAAATAAAGAAAATTTGCAAAAGAAATTAAAGAAAACCAAACAATAAAAACCCCTCTCCCTTCTTTCATTCTTTTACCATCGTCTTCAGTTCATGGTTATCATAGTCTTTATGACATGCTTCGACCATGATGGAGCAAGTACCATTAGGTATTATTCCCCATCAAATTTTGAGTATGTTAAAGATGGCTTGGTTGCTTCCATGTGTGATGGATTTTTTGAGTTTTGATTACTAGTTGAAGTTGTTTTTGTTAGATTCATAATGAAGAAAACAACATAAACATAATGGAAATAACTGAAGCAATCAAGAAACCATGATGCACAGAGATAAATAAAATATTGGTAGAAAAGACATACTCTATAATCATTAATGAGCAAATAATCATGTACATAGACGTACATATATAATAATAAAATACCATAATTGTCATGTAACTGTATAACAGTTAGGTAAACTAACGAACTATGATTATAGTTTTTAACATCCCTCCTTAATCATAAGTTCATTCTTTCCTGAAACACTGTCACTACTTGACAACTAGTAATGTGTCAAGAACATATTCAGAGGGCTTAAGATCCTCTCTGAACTCAAAAAATAGAAGAAGCTAATGTATTCTACTAAATGGCATGGTTTTAAGTTGACCATAAACTAACAAGAGCTCAAGGCTCAAAAATATGAAAATGTAACAAGCTGAACTTCATGTCTTCTACTTAATTGGTGGTTTTAAGCTGACCACAAACTATCAAGAGCTCAAGGCTAAAAAAACTATGAATGGTTTTAGGATTACCAAAAAACATATCAACAACAATATGTTCAGGAACAAGACTGCATACAAGGAACTAGGTTGCATACTTGATCATCTGTTCACAGGCTCTAAATCAAACTTGGAACCTAACTGAAAAATTTAGATTTCCCCCCTGTTAGGGACAAGTGGTTCAAATTCCCTTGACTGTCATGCACAAGTATGGCCAAGAAGAGATCCAACACCTGTATAATCTACTGTAACAATGTGTACGCTTTCATAATGTATACACAGATGAAGATCAAAACATTGATCTATCATCTGATCATTTCCCTTGATCATTTGTTCACATACTTTGGTCCCTCAATCTGAGAACCACTGTTAAGAATATAGCCAAGAAAATAATATAACTAACAATACCAGGAAGGCAAAGAAGACTGGTGGAAAAGACACGAAGCCAATTCAATACAACAAATAACAATAACAATAATCATAATAATAATAACCTCATAATTGTCTACTTGTTTTCTTCATCTCTACACTCTTCATCCACATTCTTACATTCGACCATCACAATCCCACAGGAATCAAGATCGGAAATGTGCTCTGATACGACTATTAGATTCATAATGAAGAAAACAACAAAAACATAATGGAAATAACTGAAGCAATCAAGAAACCATGATGAACAAAGATAAATAGAATATTGGCAGAAAATACATACTCTATCATCATTAATGAACAAATAATCATGTACATAGACGTACATATATAATAAAAAAACACCATAACTGTGATGTAACTGTATAACAGTTAGGTAAACTAACGAACTATGATTAGAGTTTTTAACAGTTTTGCACTAGTTCCGAGTTTGATATTTAATGGATTGAACAAATTTGGGTGTTGGAATGTGTTAGAAGTATTTGATTGGATTCATTGACTTTTGATTACATGGATTACATGGTCGATAATTGAGTTAATGGTGAAGCATAGTTCAAAGTTTATAGAGTTTTGGAATTTGTTTGATTTTAATGCCTAGTTTTATTAGAAATATGAAAAGGATTACAAGAGGGAAGGGATTTGAACCCCTCTTAAACACCGGAGCTAAGAAGGATTAAACACCCGAGCTAAGAAGGATTAAAGACGAAAGAGATTTGAACCCCTCTTAAACACTAAATCCAAGTCTAAGAATTTTTGAAAAAATATTTTCATTGGATTTGTGAGTAAAGGGTATGAAAGAGAGAGGGGGTTTGACCTAGAGACCTCACCCTTCAAATGCCAAGCCACGATGAATTTATATTTTGTTGGATTTATGAGTAAAGGGTTTGAAAGAAAGAGGGAGGGGGTTTGACCTAAAGACCTCCCTCCTCCCCCTTTTCCCAGTGCCAAATCAAAACCAAACTCCAAGCCCTTCAATTAGCGAAGCCACACTATAGCTCACCTCTATGGACGCAATCCTCATTTGTTTTCCACCATTAAACCAGGCCCATGGCTACTTTACATTCGACTGTCGTGGCCTTCAAGGTAGGCACCCATGGCCTTATCACATGCTCCTTGGCCCTCATTGGCCCTCATTTGTGGATGCCCATCAAATTTTGTAACCAAAGTTTATTTACAAATTGAAGGAGGCGGCCACGCACGAAGTAAATTTTTTTGGTATATGGTGATTCGGTGAATGGTATGGTTTG
Organism: Picea sitchensis; assembly: GCA_010110895.2. Classification (NCBI taxonomy): domain Eukaryota; kingdom Viridiplantae; phylum Streptophyta; class Pinopsida; order Pinales; family Pinaceae; genus Picea; species Picea sitchensis. The sequence goes on from SNQJ01S0069452.1 coordinate 59,018, forward strand.
GTTTGGTAGTGCTAGTATTTTNAATTTTAAGGTCGTATATATAATAATAATAATAATAATATAATTTAATTTTAAGGTCATTGTCAAGTCAAATATCAAATTGGTGTATGAGATCTTTTTCTTTGTGAGATAAGAGACTTTCTATGAGACCCGTGCTAAGGAGGTGTACATGCTCTACCCCCTTTGGATTTGAATCCTTGACCTCCTAGGATGAAACACATGTTATTAACCATTAGACACACATTAACAATATATTTATTGTATATTATATAAATGATTTTATTGTGTGTGTGAGAGAGAGTCTTATTTTGTATATAATATTATATAAATATTTATTTATGTAGCGTATTATTTATTATTTATATGCTATTTAAATTTTATTCATTTATTTTTTTCCACTAAAAAAATTGTAATTTTATTTTTGTAAAACCAAGTTATATTTTTTGGGTTTCACCTTGTTGACCAATATCTTATCATGTTCATTCATAAATGGGGGTTTTTAATTGTGAAAAATAAATTCAATATATTGTAGGTATTGGGGAATATGTAGGGTATGAGGGGGTATAAAAAGAGGTATCTAGTCAAAATAGGGGCTTTATTATTATTGGAAAGATGTATTGGGAGGGGGGTCAACAAAAATATTTTGGGAGGTATTTATCAATATCTAATAAAATTAGGGGTATTCCTTAATATCCCATGAACGATGTTGCTATGTCATAGGTTCATTGAGTGAAGACCCCGTGGATGACTCGAAGGATTATCGACTTACTTATAGAATTCATCAAGGTCCAAGTCATATACAATCCAATAGTTTCCTTTTAATGGTTTGGATGTGCAATAATATCTTATGCAGAGCATTATCCATTGAGGTCAGTTGAGAGCTACATTCAAAAAATAAAAGCAGATGATCATTATCCATAAAGGTTAGTTGCGAGTTACATTCTCAAATAAACTAAAAATCAATGTTGAAAAAATTCAAAAACTATATCGAAACATCTAAAGCAAGGGTTGTAGTTCTATGCATAATCAATTAACCAAGCATAGCTTCAACGCATTGTAATGGTTGTTCAGGGAATGGAGGATGGTAATACTCTGATACCACACCTGCTTACTCCTCATAAATAAACAAGGTTTCAACTTCCATTTCGGTACCCTCTTTTGATAAAGCATCAACTATGATTTTTCATTCTCCGTATATGTGTGTAAAGGAACTTCAATTAGCTTAGTGCACAATTGCCTTGTCTCTTCCAACACAGGTATTAGAGTGAAATTTGAGCATTGATGATCACCTTTGAGCTACTTGATAACCACCATCGAGTCATCGAAGACTTGAACGAACTTGACTCCCTATTCTAGAGCGAGTAGTAATAACAGTCTAAGAGCACTTAGCTCCACCAAATTGTTGGTATCTGTGCCCAATATTGCTATGAATTTGAGAGAGTGAGAACCTGAAAGGTGAAGAATACCTGGACTGCTCCACAAAGGTGTGAGTCACCCTATGCTACCCCATTAAAGTAAGCCCAAGGTAGTTCTTTATTTATCTCCTCCACTGCCATGGATCACACTGAGACTGCCTCTTTTTCTTGTGGGAAATTCTAAGGAATGCTTAGAACCTGGGTTGCACACAATATGGGATCAATGAACCTATCTTCGAAGGAGCTAACATTGCTAGAAATCCATATTCCCCAACATATGATCAAAGGAAGTGCTTTGTAGGATTTAAGTGTTGGGTTTGAGCTCTAGTTTCTAAGATAGTCCTCTACAAAGGTGCCAATCCAAACATTTTGCAATCTCATTATTCCTTAAATTTCATTCCATACTTGTTTGTTGTAAATAAATTCCACTGCCAAGTGGAAGTTTTTCTCCTCATTACACTTGCAAAGACTACATCTGCCTGGACCAAAACTACTTCTCCTCTACAGTATGTCCCAAGTGAAGGATTTTTTTGTAGTAGAAAATACATTAATTTTTTTTTGTTTTTAGGGGCATTGGAACTTGCAGACAACATGCCACCACCACATCAGTTCATCCCAAAATTATTCATAATCCATCAAGTGTGTGGATCCATACTAGGGAGTCCTCATTCTCTATTAGGTGAACATGATTGGATTTCGTTTTTCGACATAGGAAGTCCATCTTCGTCTGTCATCCTCTCTAAAGCCCAAATGTTTTAGAGTAACCTAGCCTTGTCCCCAAATGGAGGTGGTTGCACATTTGGAAATTTGTGAAAGGTTGAAGTAGTCTCTAAGCGTGAGATGATGTACCATATTCGTAGGAACAATATGTTCCATACCGCTCCCTACCCATGGATCCTCCCCCAGGCATACATTAAGTCCATTCCCTATCTTCCAGGCCAAATTATCCCCAATCAACGAAAAATATAACATTGGTACCTTACAAATCAATGTACCATTTTGATGTTTCTTATTTGGTCTGCAAATCGAATCTACGACGGTCTTTGGTGCAATGTATCTCTAGTATAGTTTCCTCACCCAAATTCATATACCTGTGATCAACCTCCATATATTTTTGATAACATCAACTTAAAAAAAAATATAATATTTTTTATACCCTAGCCTCCAATATTTTTGACAGCAACAACTTGAAAGAAAAATATAATATTTTTTATACCCTAACCTCTAAGGCACTTTAGAAGCGCTATCCTACTCCCCCTAATCCAAGCCTTTCTCTTCTTGTCTAGGGTGCTAGACCAAAGGAACCGTAAACTGAGCTTGTAAATCCTCTTAAGTATCCTTTTGAAATCCACGAAAGCGGCATCTAATAATCCACCAAAGAGGACCAATCTTCCATCCTTTAAAAACCACCCAAAATAAATAAATTATATATATATTAATTACATTTTGTTTGAAGATATGTTTACTTAGTTAATTCCATAACTTCCTCATTTAGAGGTGGAATTTTTCCTAGAAAGAATACGATTGTTCGAGAGTAGGTCATAGTCATCAGATTTTCCACGTAGAATTTTATAGAATTTTGACTCTATTTTGGCTTAGAAACAAGGGTGCGAATGAGGCATAATTGGAGGTTGAATTTTTATTTTTTTAAATGAAAAATGATCCATTTCATTCACAAAAACTCAAAATTGATATTTACATTTTCATTTTTATATAAATTTGTCAAAATTCAACCTTTAAACTAACACATTGCAAAAAAATAACACATTACAACCATTGAAAATTTGATATTTACATTCAAATTTTTACTTTTATCTCAATTGGTCAAAATTCAACCTCTAAACTAACACATTGCCAAGACTTTTCTTGACCTAAATCTTGCTCATTACATTGTCAAGACTTTTCTTGGAATAAATATTTTTCTCAATTTATCAAAATTCAACTTCCAAACTAACACATTGCCAAGACTTTTCTTGGGCTAAATCTTGCTCATTACATTGCGAAGACTTTTCTTAAGATAAATCTGGCTCATTATAGCGTGATTTGTGCCCAACAAAATGTATTATTTTGTTGATGGATAACCAATTGTTGTAAATGCAGACTTTTCTTGGGCTAAATCTTGTTAAGAGTTTTCTTGGGATAAATCTTGCTCATTATAGCGTGATTTGTAAAATTTTGTTGATGGATAACCCATTGTTATAAATGCACAAAATTTCAGAATTAGAGTTGCTAGAGATGATGGGCTAATTAGTTAAGTTTTCAAAGTTAGAGTTTTTAGATATGATGTGCTAACTAACCAAGTTTTCCAATCCCAAAGGCTTTTTTGCCAAATTGAGTTTGAAACAAAGCTATGCTTTACTTATTGTTGAGAGAACATTCTAGGCAATGAGGGGGTTGTATTTCACTTATGAAAAGTGTTTGAATAGTGGTCAAGTGTCTTGGATATTTCATTGAAATTCGTCACATCAAATCTTACAATGTTATGAAATCTTTTATTATGGAATTTATTATTTTATATCTCATATTTATTAGTGGTAAGTGTCTTGGATATTTCATTGGAATTCGTCACATCAAATCTTACAATGTTATGAAATTTTTTATTATGAAGTTTATTACTTTATATTTCATATTTATTATTACTAGCTTAATGTTTAAATTTATGGAAATAACTAAAACAAAAATGAAAGAACAAACAAATGGACACACCATCCACACAAATAAACATACTAATGACATGAGAAACTCAATATGGGAGAAAACCTAGCTGGAAGGTGAGGCCTATAATCTACTCTAGCTAAAAGATGAGGCCTATGAATGACTACTACAACCCAATATTTAACATAGCTTGATAACCATCTAGAATTAGAGATATAATTTTTGTATGTCTCAACCCTCAACCCTCAATTAAAATTAAGGTTTTACATGCCTCAACCCTCAATTATTAATTTTTCTTATTACTTTAATTATAATAAAAAATACAATAAAAATGGATAGAACTTATCTCTATCTATATATATATATATATATATATATGAAAAATCATCGTATCATATATAAATATTAAATTTATTATATATTTAAAAATTAACTATTTTTAAATCAATTATATATTTAAAAAATAATTAATTACGCCGAAAGGCTTACACCTATTGAGAATGGACAAATTTAATAGGGGTTTAGTGCTTAATAAGTTTTCTATGGACAGCTAAATATGGCTGGAATATTCTTAGTAGTCACACAAAATAAATGGTTGTGATTTCAATCATTAATATCCTAGCTATTATAAAGACATCCGTTTATGTGTTTACTTTTTTACATTTACCTAATCATATTTAAAAATTACTTTGCTAGCTAAGGATTTGTTTCATCTTACAGCCTTTCAGCGTTCACCAACAGCTATTTAGCTGCTGTGCTAGTTTTAAATCAATTGTACATATTATTTAGAAAATTGTATATGGTTATATGCTTATATTTGTGTCCAAAATCTGTTAGCTAAATAATTTAAAAATAAATTTCCAAAATTATAACATAACAATTCACTTTTTTATATAGAAATTCCAAAATTATAATAGAACAATTCAAGTCTGTATATAGAAATTTTATTTCAATTCACTTTTTTATATAGAAATTCCAAAATTATAATAGAACAATTCAAGTCTGTATATAGAAATTTTATTTCAATTTGAATATGAAAAAACAACTAATTTTTCTCACCACTGAAAGCTACTTGATTTCAATGACATTATCCTGCTGCAACAGCAGCGAATGGAACTCACAACCTTTAGATTTTGAACATATTTTTTTAATAGAAAAATCTAAACTAAAACTTTCAAATGAATATGTACAAAGCTTTTACATATTTTTGTCATCACGCCAGACCGTTGATTACCCTGGAGAGCTTAAAGATGTTGAACTGAGACATCCGTTTGACCGGCTTCTGCTCGGAATTTCCTGGAGAAGGCTGTCCTCCGGATTAGCGGTAACAGCACACCCATTAACTCCTACAGTAGACTGATCCATAAGATTCACCCTAAACGGATCCATATGGACGTCAGGGAGAGGAGCTTCACCTTCCAGTATTTAACACACTTGCCGTATCCCTAGCCTTACCTTCGGCTCGGTATGTGAGCACAATAATCCCAGTTTCAACACTTTCTCCATTTCGTCAGCATCGTATTCATTCCCCAGCTTCGGATCTGCCTCATTTAGCAGACTCGCATGTTCGTACAACACCCAGATCCAGTCCACCAAAAATAGTCGTTCGTCGTCCGTAGATAGGTCCACGGGCTTCCTCCCGC
>SNQJ01S0069453.1:0-25403 GCA_010110895.2 Picea sitchensis
TTGTGTGTCATAAATTTCGACCCTTTAGGTTCATAAGAGTTTCCATCAATGTGTTAAGAGCCATTATTTCCCAAATCATTCAAAATATAGAAGAAAATTGACTAACAGCTTATGCATAGGTGATGAAAGAGATTTTATAACATTTTCATAAATAACAACCTTTTACTGATGGTGTCTTCATAATTCAAACCTACTTTTACAAACCTAACAATATTTATACCTTCAACATTCTCATGAACCCTTGGTTTACCATTACTCCTTGTGTGTCATAATACTCACCAAATTCATACAAATTGAAATTTTGTCACTTTCACAAGCCTATATGACATCACAAATATATGAATTCAACTAGGAGTAGACCTTTTCCTTTCAAGTTGATGATCCCCATAAACTTTGGGGACTCAATGTCTTCATTAAATTCTCCTTCTAATGAGGATGGAATAGACAAATTCAAATGATCCATTACATACATTGGAATATTTTCCATATATGGTGACCAATCCAAACAAATATCTTTTATTCATTCTTATCCAAAATACTAAAATATCATTTAAACCTTTCTTTGGTGGGTGAACCACACCTGGATCAAACTCAGGAGGTATGTGTTGTTAAATTATTATCATGCCTCTTTTCATAAATATCCAGACACTGAATAATTAAATTGATATATATAAATGACAAACACCTTCCAAATATTGGGATGAGAAATGTTTTAAACAATCCCATTATATCCTTGGGACACCACAATTAAAATAAAGTGACACTTTCAAATTATCCATTATCACTCAGATGTGATTTGAAGTTTTGCAACTATTATTCTACTACACACACTGTCTCTAAATTTCAATTAAATTATCTAAGATCAACCAATTTACAACGAAATATAAAATTCGTTGTAAATACACAATTCACATCCTCTAACTACAAAATCCATACACAATAATTGTTTTCCAAGATCATATTTCTTCATGTTGGATTGCAATTAATTGTGTTGAAGGGTTAAAAACATAATCTCCAAATGTTTCAAATGATCTTCCCAAATCTGCTAAAAGTCAAAATATCATCCAAGGAGGCTACAAAGGTGTTTGACAAATGGTCTTAATATATCATCCATCAATCTTAGAAGTGTTGTCATAGTATCATGTAATATAAATTGCATAATGAATCACTCATGCAATCCATGTGTTTTTCGAAAGTAATATTCCAAATTATTGTTTGTGTATATTGTCATATTGGTATCCTTACCTCTAATCCAAATTCATGATAACACATGCTTCCATATATTTGGCTGATTAGTGCCTTGATTATTTGTAGGGGATATATATTTACTCTAATCTTATTTAATCTAAAATATCTACACATTTTCTCTAATGTCAATCTTTCAATAGAAATGTCGACTGTTCCGGTGGGACTCAAGACACCTGCTACAATTATCATCAATGAATTACTTCCTATCTTGTTGAATGTAAAAGTCACCATCCCACTCAGGAAATATCACTATCCTAAGTTGTTTTTAAAAAACTTTATCTTGATGAGAGTAGAGATATTGTAACATGGCATCACATATTACAACAAGTGACATTGCCATATTACAACGTATTGACACATTGCCATATTACAATGTAATATACCATATTGTTATCGTAATATGGTAATGCTATATTACACTGTAATATGGCATACCATATTAAAATGAAATATGGTAATACCATATCTCATACAATGTAATATGGTAATACCATATCTCGTGGTTATTTAAAAAAAAACTTAAAACAATCGTCACAATATCTAATGCATAGTCTGGCTTCTAATCTAATTTTATTTTGAACAATCGTGGCAATAGGGACAAAATTTCATCGCATCTACACGTTTTTATCTCACATACAACATTTGTGTCGTAAGTTTGGTTTTGACATAAGTTTTTGTCGTTATTGCCACTAATTTTCAAGTGCCATTTTCCACGGGTTTTCGCTACATACGCATCATAAGTTTTTTTCGAATAAACCGCCACACCATGATGAAGTTGCATCATAATTTCCACACTGCTGTGCTCGTGAATTTAATGACAAGTTTCGGCCGTAATTTTGACGACTGGTTGTCCCATTTTGATGGTGATGATACGCGAGACAATTGATGTTTCCTACCTAACACCGATCATGATATAGAGACGAAAAAAAGTATCATCTTTTGTGGAAATTGGCGATGGATAAGTGTGGCAATACCAACAAAAAACCGCAAATTTAGTCATATGTATTAGTGCCTCAAGGCAAGATACCCTAAACTTTTGAACCTATAACCTCACAGAGTGACTAAGTAATGCATTAAATCACCATCGTTCAAGACAAAAAATTTAATCATCAATATTGTAGTCAAAACATTTAATCTAAAATAGATAATCTATATAATTTTGATGTTTTTCTTCATTAAGAATTTTTTATATAATATTTTATTTTGTTTTAATTAATTAAAATTAATTATGTCACTTGTATAGGGTGTGTGAAACAAAAGTTGGTCCCTATGACATAGGAATAGAATATCTTCATGTTATGAATAATCTATCCCCATCTGTTTATGTATGGAAATTTGTGGATATCTTTAAGTTGGTGTCCATATTTCCCAAAGTTTGGCCTAAAATGGAACCAAAAAACTTCCATTTGTACCTTAAACGATGCCCTTGGTATCCCGAAGTGCACCAAGTCTTGTTGAAATAACAGGTTGTTTTCATCTTATGCTTTGGTGGTATATTTAGATGGAATTAAATACACATATTAATAAAACTAGCAACTACCATAAATTGATAGTCATGTCCCTTCCTCAAGAAAGAAACCACCCAAAATCCATGAAAATAATTTCCTAGGGTTGAATGGGTACAGTTAACGGATGGTATAAACCATGATTTTTATTACTGGGCATGTTGATGCAACAAAATATGGATCCATACACTAATGTGTAGCGCATATCATATTATTGTATTTTCCTTTCAACTTATTATTTCCCTACATGAAAGCATCTTTTGGTGGTATTTTTTTAATTTAACCTCTTGGTTGTCCGTTATTATGGAATATGTTCTCTAGTTATTTTTCTTCCACATAGGATTCATCAATGATCATAGGACAAGATAATCTCCCATTTGGACCAACAACCCTATATTTGGTCCAAATACAAAATAGAACAAGTTTTTACTACTTTCCCTATAGATATAACTAGACCAATCAAGCAAGAGAGAAGAATAATGTGGCATACCATTTTTTGATGTTCATCCTTGTTTCTCAAATCATCGGGCTTGACCTCCAAGCTCCTCACTTCCAACTGAAATCCTACAAAGACTAGCAAAGGAACCCTTCCTCCTACTTGATGATCATATAATAAGATCTATCTATGAAGACTGAATAAAAGAGACAAGCAAATGTATGAACTTGAAAGGAATAGGACAAGTTATCATTAATTGAAAATCCAAAGAAGACACTTACAAAGAATACTTGATGATGTAGTCACTTCTCCAAGCTCCTCACCAAACCCTTGTGGGAGTTACTTCACACATACCTAGGATTTCTTTTCCCACAGTTTTCCTTGTTTACTAGTCATAATTAGTCACACAGCCTCCTATATTTTAGGCATAATATTCGAGAATACCTCTTTCAAATGACACTTCAAATAATTAGTTGAGTTGATCAGATGTTGTATCATTGACACCATGCAAAATTGGGATCATCACCATGATAATGCGCGCATTTGACTTGGTATCATCAAGATATTGGTGCATTACACTTGATTCCTTGACCTACTCCTCACTACAATTTGTTCAAACAAGAATCAAGACTCATTTAATTGGCTTAACTCCCAACTAGGGTGGCAGCTCACTCATAACTTTATGAGAGTAGGACTAGGTGGAAATTCACTCCTATAACTATTGGTATGTTCCCATATCACTCTATACCACCACTATGGGGCATTAGTTCTCCTCCAATGTGAATTAGTTCAGTTATACATAGTATATCATGTAAATTATTCATTATTCATTACAATTAATGAGAATTCTTCATTCTCTCTCTCATTTTTCTTCATAACTTTCTATCTATGTGTAGGTTCAACACATTTACATTTGCATCAGAGTTGAAAGACTACTAAGAAAAATCTACTAGCAATTTTTTATAGGTACAAAAGATTGAAGATAACGAAAACATGGATTTCCAAAAATAATTCATTCTCATATTCCTACAACTATTTTGCATGGAAGGAGAAAATAATGATTCATCTATAAACCAGGATTGTATATAGGTTAACCTTGAATATAGATAGAGAAATGAAATCAACAATATAAAAATCCAATTACTTAAATCTATTGAGAAGCACTCGTAACGATTTTATCTCCCATCTCCTTTTCACATCTTCCCTGTATACCTCGACAGACCACCTTGGAAGGATATTTGGAAAACAAGATGATATTAGGGACACATGTTGGAGGTGGAACTACTCACATCGATCCAAAATATTCACAATATCCAGATTTCTTTAAAAAATTCAAGGATTTATTTGTCAACTCAAATCTTGTGGGGTTGATAAATATAAGGAGAGGAAACAAATGGTTCTCACCATTCTCACCAAACTTGGTCCTCAATTCTAGATTTGTATCCACATTCCATTCTATCGATTCGCCTCTGGAGCCACTTGAAAGATTCCTTCTCTAAATCCTATCAATCCTCGAAGCACAAGAGAAAACCAAGCTCACTAACATGGGAAAAATCAAAGTCCCAAAGGCACATTCACTTACTCTGCAATATGGAAGCCATCAATATCATAACCCAAATATAAAGACAAAGGAAATCTCATGCACATCCAAAGGAAGGGTACACAAAACCATTCAACGATGTCTTCTGATCCAAAGGGGAAAGGGCAGTGTGAGAATGCACTTACTTCAATAAAGGATTCCATCCAGAATCCACATGCATGAAAAAAAATATATAATGTATCAAATACTCAACAAAAACCTTTGATATCGATCCCCAGGGTGCCAAGAATACAGCTTTAAGGAAATGAAAGGAAAGGCAATTCTAGACATGGCTTGATTTCCATCAACTCCTCTCGATGCTTGGATCGTTGATTCATGAGAATCAAATCACATGGATTCCTCAAAAGAATTCTATTGTTCTTTGGATTCATTAAAAGGTCCTCCTATTCTAATCGGGGACAACTCTTCAATGGTAACCGATAAAGGAAGGATTGAACTTACCACGAAAGCTTTGAGAATGTGTTGCACATTCCCAAACTTTCATCAACAATTTTTATTCTATATCGATGAATTTCTAAACCGAAAGAAATTCATATTCACAAGAAATGCCTTGGAAATATATCATATGAAAACCAACTCCAAGGTTGCTATCAGAGGTAAATCATTAGTCTAGATCAGATATATTTTATGAATTCATTAAACTTGATTCTGCTTTAGTTCTTACTCATGCTAATGAAAGTAGTAGGATATTGCACAAAAGGTTTGAACATTTTGAATTTCATATACATGAAACATCTTAGAAAGAAATATTGGTTGATGGTCTACTAGACAACCATTTCTCTAAGAGAGTATGTGAGGGATGTGTTCTCTAAAAACACCCTCAAGAGAAATTCAAAAAAGGAAAGCCTCAGAGAGATTTACCTTTGAACTTGATCCACATTGACCTTATGGGTTCTTTTCCACATCCATCAATCAGTTAAGTGAGGTTTGTTCTCATTTTCTTTGATGATTTATCATGTTTTTCATGGATCTACTTTCTCAAGAAAAAATCCAAAGTCTTTCAACACCCCAAAGATTTCAAATCCTCGTTGAGACAAAGTATGGAAAGAAGATAAAATTCCTCCTAACCCATAATAGGCGAGAGTATTTCAATCATGAGATCCATGATATTTTCCATGAGGCACATATTTTGTTGCATTAAATAGTTCCCTATACCCCACAACAAAACATAGTTGTTGAGCGGAAAATTAGAGCTTTAAAGGAAATGGCATATCGTGATGTTGCATGCAAAGCAATTACCGTAGAGACCATAAATGAAGCAATTAATTGTGAAACATACATCCAAAAAAAATTTCCTCATAGATCTGTCAAGGATTAGACTCCTTTCAAGGCTTGGAGCAACAACAAATCAAAATTCACCCATTCCCATGTTTTCAGCTCAAGTGCATGGGCCCGTGACTCCCCCTCAAAAGAGGAAGGCACTTGATACACGTGAGAGGACTCCAGTGTATTTGTTTTCTATGACTCCATCTGCAGAAGGATATAGGATTATTGATATTTCCTCATATCAGCTCATCATCGAAATGGTGTCTAATTGGAGGAAAGTGTCTCATTTACCAATAGCATGTAAACACCTTCATTATTCCACCTCTCCGAGATGATGAACATGCACATTTAATTCTTCGCATTAAAATTTATGATTCATAGGACTCAGATGATTTAGATTCATATTTAGTACAGTCAGATGCAGATTCGGAGCATCTAAATGTAGTTGCAGATTTAGAGCAGAGGCCCAAGTGGGAATGGACTACTCTTTAGGATGCATGGTATCTTGTTGGTGATCCAACTAAAACTAGGAGGACTCAATCTAATTCCGAGGATCCTCTTCTTGCACTCACTACCACTAAACCATTTCCCTAAAAGAATATTTTCTTTCTTTAGTCCAACCATAAGATATGGCAAGGTTTTTGGAAATCCTCAGAATTCTGCTACAAGAGGAGCATACAAATCCTCCTAGAACCTACTTGTTTTTGGTTCCTTCCTTTTGGAAGGAAACTTTTCAGATGCGATGGTTCTAAAGAACCAAGAGCACAACAGATGATCAAATTGGCATATACAAAGCTAGGCTTGTTTGCAAAGGCTTTCATTAGGTGCATGGTATCGACTATGATGAGACCTTTCACTTCTAGTAGCTAATATGATTCCATGTTTTACTGAAACATTACAACAACTAGGGGATGGGAGTTTCATTATATGGACATGAATAATGCATTTATTCATGGTGATCTATCCGAGGAGATCTATATGGAGAAAACCCAAGAATTTATGCAGGACTCATATTTGGTCTATAGAATGAAGAAGTCCCTTTATCGCTTCAAGTAGGGTCAGCTGAGGGCATGGTATGCCAATATGGAATCCTACCCATTGTCACAAAACTTTGTACAAACTAGATCTAATGTCTACATGGTCAAGACAGATGATTCAATTCTACTCCTAGTTATGTATTTTGATGATTTTCTGATCACCGGTTTCTAATTTCAAATAGATGCAGTTAATAGGATTCTAAATGACAACTTTTTGATGATGGACATGGGTCTCCTACACTTCTTCCTTACACTTGAGATTAGTCAGATGCATCAAGAATCAAATTGTATCATGCCAAGTATGCACGATATCTCCCTGAAATATTTCACATGACAGACCGCAAGTATGCTCTGACTCCTTTCCTATCAAGATTCAAACTTGAGGATCGAGGGGAGACTCCACTAGCAGCACACCATACGTGATGAAGCTAGTTGGGTGCTTGTTGTATCTCACACACCCAGACTAGACCTCTCCTATGTTACATGGTTTCCAGGTTCATGCAAGAGCTATGTAAGCTATATTGGAATGTTGCAAAGTGTATCCCTTCTGATGTACATGGAACCATCACCTTGGGATTCACTATTCAACAAAATCTACATTAGGATATCACTCCAAGCGATCATGGATTGGGCTAGTGATAACATTGATAGCACACATCCAAGTTTCACTACCTACCTTAGTTCCGAGCCTATCTTTTGATCAAGAAAGAATCAAGCTTCCATTGCTTAATATTCAGCCAAGGTAGAGTACATAGTAGCATGTTCAACATGTAGCGAAGCAATGTGGATTCAAAAACCGTTGTCTAGTTTATTTGGTCTCAAACTTGAGGAGACCTACATTTGGTGTGACAAACAAAGTACACTAATATTTTGCAGAGATCCAATACAACGACAACGAACCAAACACATTAAGATCCATATGCACTACATCCGGGACTTAGTACACAAGGAGATAATATACTTATTTCCTCATCAGAATTGCATTCCACAAACATCTTCACCGTATTCAATCGAGAAGAAGTCCAGATTCTTTGCATGGTCATCTTAGATTCCATGGGACAAAGCTGTCTTTTAGCAACTATAGTTAATCTTCTTTACTTATTACTGTTTTGAGGGGTGTTTTTCCCATTAGGTTTTCCCTCTTCCTCACTTCATTTTCAGTGTATCTTAGTTATCTATGATAATGAATTAGTTGGTTCTATAATTCTTTTATTTTCAACATGGTGATTTTAAGGGGGCGTTGGTTACCACACACACCTAGGATTTATTTTTCCTATGGTTTTTCATGGCTATTCATAATTAGTCACATCTCAGCCTCATGTGATTTTAGGGAGAATATTCCACCCGAGAATACTTTTCATTTGACACTTTAGTTTGAATAGTAGAGTTGAGTTTAGATGCTGCATTGTTTTTGTCACCATGCAAAATTGGTATCATCACCTTGATAATGTGAAATTTCCTTGGGACCACCACCATACTAGAAAATTACACTTGATTTGATCTGCCCCTACTCTCCGTTCATTCAATTAACTGAAGACTTGCTGACTAGTTAACTCAACTAGGTAGTTACCAACAGAATCGCTCGAGATCAGAATTAGGTGAAATACCTCTCAGAATTGTTGGTGTGTGTCTTGATCACTTTAGACCACCACTATGGCTCATCAGCTTCCTCCACTATCATTGGAGTTATGAGTATGGTCATGTGTAAATTCATTCACATGATTCATACTAATGAGAATTCCTTCTATTTTTCTTTCCTTCTTCTTCCTTTCTAAATTTCTATCCATGAAAACATGTAGTATTTTGCATTATTATGTGCGTGTTAAACACATTTCTCAAGCTGAGGGAGATCTTAATCAAAATGTTGATGTTTCTCCAAAGATCAAAGGTTTGATACTTGAATTTAACCTCCCTTCACCTTGGAAATACTTTATATATATAGACTTGAGAGGGACAAAAACCATGAGAAAATGAATGATATAGTTCAGGATATGGGTCCTTAAGGTTGGTATCTGATCCTAATATGAATCCATAACATAGGGTTCGAACACAACCTAGCTCATCCCAAGATATCTGGACCTTAGGAAAAGGTGAGATCCCATGATTCCCTCTAACAATATTGGCGCTCCCCTAAAGTTGAACAAAAGGCCCTATCCTATAAAGTGAATATCCTCTAACATGGAAAGGTGGTGTGAGTACATTGAAGTGAACTCCTCAAAGATGGGCTGGGGCCACCCTTTAAACAATGCCCAAATTTACTGATCTTTCTAAGGAAAAGGGTATGCCTGACCGCCAAATTAGAGGGACATATTCCAATGGGACTCTAGGGATTATGACAACTATTTTCATGTTTTCAAGGGGTTTCAAAACTTGGAAAATTTATATGACACTTGGTAAGGTACATATGACACTAGAAACAATGCATGTGACACTTAAAAATATGCATATGTCACTTTGTGAAACTTTGTGACACTTGTGACAATTAGGGTGAGATACCTATGTGTTCAATTTTGGTGTGTAACAAATTTCCCCCTAAAGTGTGAGGTCAAAAGATAAAATGATGGTCAAATGGTTACAAATTTCAATCAAAGGTCATGTTGGAGAACCAGTAGAAGGAAAAACATCAATCAGAGTAGAAAGGTGTTCCATTTCCGAGGAAATAATACCTATGATCGTAATAATAGATGACTCAAAGCATTTTCATCGACCAATACACTAGAGAACCATGAGAATACTAACTAAGGATATGGCTGCTACCAAATATACAATGTGGATCTGTACTTCCATGACATGAATTGATCACATCCATGAAAAATACACTATGGAGCTTCGCGAGATGACAAAACATAGCCACATATCAATACAATGGGGATCTATGTGACACCATAAATAATATATCCATCATGGTGATATTATTGGAAATATTTTACATGCTCCGGGATCTCCATCAAAGACCTTGGAAAAATCACATAATAGAGTGAGCACTTAACCCGGTGTTCATTCTAATCCCAAAACCTACAAATATCCATCCAATAATGATTTATGAAAATGTAGAAACCAACCGACATCAAATATTCATTAATACCGTGAAGGAAATCACCTATTACATAATGAATCCCATGGTACCTTAGTACATTCCAACGAATGTGAATAAATTAGATAGAGGTTGAACACTTGTGGAATCATCCAATTAGATGTCAATGATGTAAAACCTAATGTCATAAGTGAGGAGGCCTTCCCTTGAAGCATGCAGGTCCCAAGGTGCTAAATGGTTTCTAAGTCTAATCCCCGAATAATGTGTTGAAGTCGAAAAGATTGTCAACGAGGGCCTGATTTATCCTAAATCATCTATTACATGAAATAGACAGAAAGGATAGAGATAGTATATTGGAAGGAGGCGGAATTAAGAAAATGGAAATATCAAGGATGATGGTTTGAAGGAATTCTCCTGAACATTGTGGAGGTGTTGGGGAACTAAATATGTCCCTGTAACCTCTATGCATCAAAGGTAGGTGCCGGGCACAATCATTTTACTGTTCTCACGTAGGTTCTAATTGCTTTTCAATACCCAACTCAGATGCAACACCTATAGCGAACAAATAATCGAAAGGAAACTCCACAATTGTCCTTTCTAAATGAATAGAAACACCAAATAATCGTGTGAAAGGAACGACAAAAGTTCCTTTCAATGAACAACAACTATGCTCAAAGGAACAATAGTCGCGCATGGAAGGGTCCATTGTATTTGTTCCGTTCAAATGAACATCAATTACACTCAAAGGAACAACAAATACGCCGAAGAAACCAAAATTTGTTCCTTTTAAATGAACATCAACTACACTCAAAGGAACAATATTCACATTACAACCACGTTAATTAATTTGCATTGTATTTTCAACTATTCAATTCACTATTAACCCGAAAGTTCTTTATTTCAGTTATCAAAAGAATATGCGCGCAAATTCCAAATAACAAGATATCTATTTAATGAAATAAACACAGCTTAAAATCAATCAACCTTTGCTTAAAATAAAGACCAGCTTGAAATAAAACCAATACTAATTTTGCTAAATTAGCATGGATTATTAACAAAACAGTGAACAACAATATGAATTGAATCTACTATAAGAGATCTATCAAACAAATACACAACCAGAAGTGTTGATCAACTAATCATAAACCAAAGATAAATTAAGAATAATAAAGAGCAAATGCAAGTAAACTAATAATACCAAAACATACCATATTGAGGGGGCCCTGCCTCTCCTAACATTTGTGGCCAAAAGACTTACAAGATGAAGAGAAAGTTTCACATAATTGCATATCCATCAACTCCTTTGTATTATTGAAGAAAACTAAAAAATTACATAAGTTCAACTCTTTCTTACAAATAAATTGTATATAATTTCATGACTGACTCAATCCTGATTGAAGAGGTCTTATTATACAAATCAAATCCACAAATCACTGGGTTTCTTAAACAAATTGCCAAGTTTAGAGAACCAGCCGCAACTGTAAATATGGAAAAAATACCCTTTTAAAGAAATAGTGATTTCTCTCAAACCATAGCTCCAATTGAAAAATGACCCGTGATGAACTCAACTGGGCCCATTATGAACAAAACCCATGTCTCAAAATTATTTAATTCAACCTCATACCTTCTCACGATCTCCATAATTCATTCTCCCACTGTTTTCATCAAAATGCTTAACTACGAAAGAACTCACATGTGCCATTTGAGGTTAAACTCTTCCATTGCAACTATTACACATAAAATCACCTGCCAAAAACCATCATCAGAAAATCATGCATAAGAAGCCTTTAATTCTTTAAAAATGAAGGAAGAATAATCATTATTAACCACTAAAGCATAAAAGGAATTATATGTCATTTTATAATCATTATTAACCACTAAAGCATAAAATGGAATGATAAATGAATGATGGATATGATGAATGGACGCCTATAGATGATGTACATTGACAAATATGTGACCCAACATGAGGCATGACAACTAACTTCATAGCATTAACTCGACGATTACTAAGAAAATAATGTGACGAGAAAAAGAGCACTCTTTGATTGGAATAAAGGTAACGACGGGAATTTTTATAATTAAGAGATACATATTACCCCCAAACGCGTCATGTTCAAGCGGAAGACAATGACCATAAAGCGATTTCAAAAAATCAATCGCACTTCCTCTAATTTTACCACATCCATTAGGATGACACCCCATCCAGAAGATCTTTAATGACTTCATGGCTTGAGTTTTAATTCTTGCATGCCACACCATTTGAGAAACTTAGTGAAAGAATTAGCAGGAACCATACAGCCATATATACATTTCCAGGATTTGAAAACAAAACCATAACACTAAATTGATAACTGGATTCCACAACTTTGCCCACGCCTCCAAAATGCGTCTTTTCTCTCGTAGAGGTTTCTTTATTTCACTATCAAAAGCATAAACTCCAAAATGGTTACAAGACTGATCCGGTCATGTACTTCTAGATCTCTAGAACCCTACAAAAAAAAACGACACACAAACAGATTCCCAAGCTCCCGGAATGGTCCCACAGTCAGCTCCTCAAAAGCTTCTCTCGCGATCAACCGAGTTTGGCTTGGCTTTCTCCAAAGATAACTCGCTTCCTCGATCAGCTTCCTTAATGGCCTAAAAATGGCCTTGGTTATATAGTTGGGACAGTTGGTTGCTCATCCCCAACTTCCTCCAAGAATTTTACTCCAAAAAATGCCCATATCCCCAAAATGGAGAGAGAGTAAATCTGCTAATAATAAGCATAATATTAATAAAAAACAAAACTTTTTATATAAACCTACTAAAGACTTCGTGTGCTAGCCTCGAACCGGTGCTACTGTTGGTCACATGGGCCATATGGCCACGCCTACGGCAATCGCCCCTTCGCTAGGCCCCGTCTCTCAAGATACGAATAGGACCACGCTATTGGTGGTTAACAAACTCACGCAGATAATGGGTAATAGTTCCTATCGCATGGGCCCCAAACATGTTGCTTACCCCTCATTACAACTCCCCACCAAAACGATTTGATCGCCCGAGCTCAGCCTATATGGAACTGCCATGTATAAGGCCGTGGTCGGGCTAAGCCCTGACCCTTTCCCCCCGCGGTATAAACATATATTTAAATTTAAATACAACTTTTGTGGTATGTATACCGCTGTACAAATTATGGGGATTCGTGGTTAGCCTAGCGCCATTCCGGCCCACTTCCCCAATCGAGGTCGCGTTCAATCTCCGGCCATTCCAAATTTTACAAAACTATCCAACCACGATTCGGTGCCACGTGGCAGCTCTTGACTGGGCCACATGGCACCAAAAACTCAATCAAAATATGATCAAACACCCATTGGTCCACGACAACCACGAAGCCAACTTTGCCACATCATCGCTGCATCGTAGTCTAATTTCACCGGATGAATGTAAGCCGCTGACGTCCCGCGGCCACGGTCACCTTTCGCTGGTGACATGTCACCTTCGACATGCCCAATCAGACTTCAGATGCTCAATCGACCGCCACATGTCACCTCGAGTCGCCACATGTCCCCGTGACGACTCACACGGTTGCACGCATTTTGACATGCCATACGGAGGCTGCGCCAGACAGATCGCATCGACCGCATGTCATACTTTTTGTCGCTTTGACTTTTTCGTATTTAACTAATATCTTCTCCATATGGAGCCTATTTGACAAAGTAAATATACCACCTAATCGTGAAGATGAGACGACGCAATGGCATAAGTTTCACGTGATTATGTGAAATTTTATTTGAGCATTTTTGAGCCCTATCGTGCTTCGGATCCAATTCTGGATCACACCTACCCATTAAAGACCTTTTGGTCCCCAAAAGGTTATTGACCAACCATAAAGCTTGGGATAGGCCACCCAGCTTGCTCTTTGTCTTTGAACTCTGTCATGTGAACCTATCTCATCAAGATCAACTCTAAAACAACCATGACAACTGACAAAATATTGTTAGCCACTTGTAAACTCGTTATCTTGCATCAGCCACTATCATCCATGTAGAAAACATTGCTAAGATCAAAAATAATGCACTAAAATGAACTGATATAATTTGAAGTATCTCTATTCCATATGATTATCTTTGAAGCAACTTATGATTGATTTTCATTCAACAATCATATGTCTTGTTCTTTCTTAAGATCTATATTATTTCATTTGAAACAATTAGTGGTTTATCAGAGAATTTTGCACCGTTTCACACTGTTCCTTTGTTTGATAGTTTACTTAACACGATGAGCATGAACCACAAAATCATGACCTTCTTTAGTGAATTGATATTGATTCTTTGTCCCTAGAAGATTGCCTATGATCATACAACACGACTACCTAGGACCATTCCACATTCTCTTAGTTGCACAACATCACATGTTAACTCGTCAATATACTTAGATGAAATTGCAAATTTGATTGTGCATCGCTTTGTTATGTGCAGTATCCGATTGATGTTTGTTGCTTATCCATTTAAGTGTAAGGCTTATGATGAGTTTGTGTTTAATCCCAATTTCTTAACCAATTCTTTTCTGAGATTAGATTAGATTGGGATCCACTTTTGATTAATGTATCTATCTTAGTGTGTCACATGATTACCTTTATATGAAACAACAACTTCTACAATCAATCTCTCTTCACCAAATTTACCTGTAATACCAACCAATGAAATCTTAGACCCATCACCGGGACCGATCCCAAGTCTGTAGGCTTTGATGTCATTGTTGCCACTGTTTGCATTCCTCTCTTCTTTCTTTTCACTTTTTTTGCCTCTTTTCTCGAGATGCAACTGCCAATATTTGTCCTCATCATGTCCCTCTTTCTACAATGCTTGCGGAGGGCTTCCCTTCCCTTTGTCTGGGCCAAAGATTTGCATTCTTGCCATTGCCATGCCTTTTCCTCTTGTCTTCTTTTCTTGAAGACGATGATTCTCCTAACACACCTTTTTTTCTTGCTTCAATATACGTAGTTTGAACAGAACCCTCATCAAGGTTAGTGGGGTCCAAACATGAAACAATGTTTCTAATATGCACATACAAACCTCCTATATACTTCATAAGGGTTTCTCGTGTTTTCAAAGGAATGTCTAACATTAACGCTATTTAAATCCATCTGGGTATTCTTGCAATCGGGATTGTCCTTTTCTTAATTTTAAATATTTCCATTCAATGATTTTTCTCTTTATAACCCAAAGGATAAAACTGCTTCCTATGCGTAAATGAAATTCTTCCATGATGGTAATACTTTACCCACATCTTGTGTTCCTTTGCGCCTGTTTTTAAGCCACCAGATGAGAGTTGTACCCGTAAGTCTCAAAGATGCCAATTTAATTTGTGTGGCCTCATCTTTGATTTGCTACACATAACAATATACCTCCATCCGCCTTGATCCAGTTATCAAGTTTTTAGGCATTTACTTCACCATCATATATGGCAACTCAAATTTAACATCGTTTTAACATGGCATTTCATGTTTATTCTTATGAACATTTTTCTTCTCATTAGATTTAGAAATCGAACTTGAAGAAGAAGTGTGAAGAAGGAGGCGATGGAGGTGAAGGAGGAATGTGAGGATGGTATTCTCTTCCTTCCTTTTTCCTTTAAAGAATTACCTAAAACTGGTCGCTTCCGCTCTAAATAATCTTCATACAAAACCATCACCATCTCCGACATAGCATGGAATTTTTTCCTAAACTCTTCTCTTCTTGAGAAATCCCTCCTTCCGATGCCATATTCTCACTATGAGAAACTCTCTTACTCAATCCAATAAATGGATTCTATTCAACAAGCTCTTTCACCACGCTAGAAGTTTCTTCGGTTAACATGCAACTCAAATCCAAATGCCAACTAGCTCTAATACCACTTGATCCGGTAGAAGATCTTTAATGACTTATGGTTGAGTTTTAATTTTGCATGCTAATTAACCATTTGAGAAACCAGAAAGTGAATGAGGAAAGAAGAGGAATTATATATCTATATATACATTTTCAGATCTGAAATGAAAGAATAAACAACAAACCATAACACGCAGATTGATAACGAAGTTCTAAGAGCCAACTTCGCCTACGCCTCTCCCGCCTTTTCCTCGCGGGGGAGGCTTCTTTATTTTGTTCAAATTCTCCAGCATCTCTCCAATGCCAAATGGCTACAATACAGATATGGTCTTGTTCTCCCGTGACTCTAGAACCCAACAAAGAATATGGCACGCAAAACGGACGTCCCAAGCTCCTAGAAATGGTCCGCCTCCTCCTCAAAAGCTTATCTGATCAAACTGACTTTGGTTTGGCTTTTCTCCAGCATAACTATGATCTGACTGACTACCCATGGCCTCAAACAAGCCTTTTTATATAGCCTTGAAGTTGGATGCTCAGCTCCAACTTCCTCCAAAAATTTGGCCTCCAAAAATGCCCAATATCCCAAAAATGGAGAGAATCAACAATAATAGGCACATTAATATTACTAAAAAAACAAAAATTTTGTTATAAACCCACTTCATAAAATACTTCGGGCGCTAGCCCCCGAACCCTGGGCGCGCACTGCTTCCGATGGTTCCAGATACATATATACGCCATGGTGCTAGCCTTTTTCGTGCTAGCCTTCCGGGTTCCCAAGATATGAATAGGACCATGTTGCTGGTGGTTAACAAACCCCCATGCTATATAATGGGTAATGGCTCCGGTTCATACGGGCCCGCCCAAAAACCGGGGGCTTACCCCTATTACAACTCCCGCCAAAACACGATCAGTCGAGCCGGGCTTATATGGAACGGTCATTGGTCATACGTAGGGTCAAGCCCCGACCCTTTCCCAACGATAAACATATATTTAAATTTAAATACAAATTTTGCGGTATGTATAACAAGGTCTACCATGGGGCGAGTGGATAGCCCAGCCCCGACGGTCCACTGCCCACCGGGAGGTCACCACGCGTTCAATCACGCTACAAATTTTACAAAACCATCAACCAATGATGAGGTGCCACGGAAGCCTCTTGACGAGCCACGTGGCACCATAAAAACCAATCACAATATGCCACACATCAAACACCGATTGGTTCATGTGCCAGCCACGTCAACTTTTCCACATCATCACCGTACTATCCAGTCACCTGAAACGTAAGTTGTTGACGTCATCCCATGCCACATGCCACCCTTACAGTGGTGACATGCATCACCTTGGATATCGCCCAACCGCATCAAGACCGAACCGGCCGCCATGTCTCCCGAGCCATCGCGTCCCCTTTCACGACACCGCCACGCGTCACACGTATGGACATGCCACGTCAACACTATACAGACTATACAGACCGCATAGTCAAAGAATTTGTTTCATTGCTTGGATTCTTTCTACATAACGATATATTTCTCCATACGGAGTCTCGCTTGAAAGTAAATATACCAGTGGAATCAGGAAGACAAGATAAACACAATGGAATAGGTTTCGTCACAATTCGAAGCACTTTCAATTTTTAGCATTTTTCAAGCCCTATCGTGCTTCGATCTGATTTTGGATCAATACCTCTTTATTTTTTAAATATCTTCAAGATGGTAACAAATGCTTGGTATATATCATCCTTCATATGATTCCCTCAAAGTATGTTTAAAGAACCCTAAGAAGGAGTGGTTTCAGACATAATAGTCCCAAGATTTCACTCACATAGGTCCTTCAATGCATCGATTTACGAGCCCAAAGAAGGTAACCAATGATTTTTCACATTTAGAGAGTCTAAAAGATAAATATGACTCTATGGGTGAATTTTTTTACAAATTTGGTCTCCCAATCCCAAAACAAGTGTAAACAACACAGGGATAACCTCTTCTAACTGTTTGATTAGAGTATTATTTTTTCGTAATCAATCATGCAAGAAAAATAGATAAATTATCACTGGAAAGATGCCCTTTCAAACATATTAGCGAGTGTGAAAGGAATAAACTCACCAAAAATATTTTCATGTTTAGATTCCTCCAAAGATCTTGAAGGAGACTCCAAAGAGTTCATTTTTCGTGTAGCCTTTACGAGTCCGAAAAGAGATAAAGTGTACTCGGTAACCTATTATCATGCATTAATCAGTAATATAAAGAAAAAATATTGATATTGGTAACCTATTCTCATGTATTTGTGAGCAAGAGAAAGAACAAGTACTAAGCTCACAGAAAATATTATTACGTTTAGAACAACTCCAAGTGAGGATCACTTCTAGTAGTGTGTCTCTCTAGAGTTGTTTTTCACTGAGCATGTATGAGAAAATATAGTGGATTCATTCTAAGATGATGTCCAAAGGAAGTAGACCTGACCCCAAAGTGTTTTTTCCTCTGTTGACTCTTCTTATTTCCTCATTTATGCACCTGGTTACTAATAGGAACAATTTCACTAGGTGGATAAGGGTTCAAGTATTCAATCTAGAGTGAGACTTTATTTGAACGGAGGGGTAGTTTCATTTTTTAAAGATCTTGACGTAGACAATGAGCTATTCTCATAAGTGTCTTTTTCAATTCTTGACATAGGAAAAGAACCATGCTCATGAGACCGTGTGTACTACCAAAGGATCAAATAATTCTAAGGATTGTCGCATCTGACTTGAAATCATATTTAGTGTGGAAACATCTTGGGTGGGAGGAGAAGGAAAAGAAAAACCCCATGAGAGAGGAATCCTTAAGGGGTACTACTCCTACACTCAAAACTATTATATCCCAAAAAGGGATTCGCTACAACATTGTGGAGATCTCGAGTTGTACAGTTAAGTTGGTCAATAGTGATAATTTTTCCTTGATGGGGAATCATAAAATATGAAACATCAATACGTAACAACATTCATTTCATAGAACCAACTACGAATAAGTCACAAATTGTAATCCATGGGCATGTCAATCACTTCAATATTCACCCAAACAGTCTTACCCTTTAATGTCACAATGAAAGATTGCAAGATTCCATGAGGTTGGAAACCACATCCATTAAACTCTTTCAATGTGGTAGGAGACTAGCTTAGTTAAGAAGAACCAAGGGATTAAACAAGATAAATAAATACATGACACAAGTGGAGGATCCCTCATCCAAAATAGTACGATCAATGTCTCTTTAAGTAATCCATATTAAACAATCGTGATTTGATTCCTCTAGATCCATAGCTCCAATGGCTGAAAATAAGGTTCTATGTTGACTTGGATAATGTTGTAGAAATTCAAGGGATGAAATATCACAAGGCGCTTGTGCCAAATATTCAACAATATTGTAGTATTGGGTAGCATGTGCATTTGGATTAAATGTCTCTTTACAAATTGCACTCTTGGGAGGGCACAACACTACATCAAACATTGGCTTCTCAATATGAAGAGGAGTGGAATATGGAGAAGGAGTGGAAGTGGAGGGATGATCGACATCTTTTCCATTATCCTAATCA
The DNA here is from genome assembly GCA_010110895.2 of Picea sitchensis. Lineage (NCBI taxonomy): Eukaryota > Viridiplantae > Streptophyta > Pinopsida > Pinales > Pinaceae > Picea > Picea sitchensis. The sequence continues at coordinate 19,541 of SNQJ01S0069453.1, forward strand.
CATGGAGGAGTTTCATAAGTGTTTTCTAAAGTTGTGAAATTAACCATCTTAAATATGTACACCTCAAAAAGTCAAGCATCCCCATTATGAATGACCTTGTCATGCTCCATGCAGTAGGATTTTTTCAACTGACATTGTTGTTGAACTGGGTTCTAGATTCCCTTAAAAATTTAGTGACAATCCTTATGATGAGTATTCTTCGTAGTGGTCTTCTTCCCACAAATCATGTACATTTATCCTTCCTACTTGAGTATCAATAGTCTATGTAGTATCCTTTTGGTTAGAATATTTCTTTAATTACCCTTGTTTTTTTTCTTACCTCCTCATTGCCGTAGATAAAGGGATTGGGCCAAATTCACCTGAAATATTTGAGTAAGAGTGCAAATAATTTTGGTTTCTAAAATAGAAATTGGTTATGGAGAAGGTCTTGTTAGATCGTTTGATGGACGAGGACCGTGAGGGATCAATTTGTAAAGTGTGTCAGACTGGGAATATACTAAGTCTAAATATTTCACATGGATGATATCTTGATCCTTAGTAACTAAATTTCCCATAGGAACATCACGACCAATGAGTGGAAAGAGAGACTTTGTAAACCAGTCTATGAGGAGTTGGTATGGAATTAGAGCCTTAATAAATCATCTCCACTAGCTCCACTCATGAATATGACTATGTATATGGGTGAAGAGGATTTTATGAAGTGAGGTAAAGTTCTTACTAGTCTCAGATTAGAAGCTGAAAAATGCATCGTGAAATCCATTAAAAGCCAATCAAACCGTAATTAATCCATTTACATGGAAACTCAATATATTGTTTCGTTCTGGAACTTGTAAGTGTGCTCTAAAAAATTATAAGACAATTGGAATCATACATCAAAGAGTTGTAAGAAAACCACAATGGAAATTCATACCATGATTGTTAATATCTCTAGGTTGTCTCACAAATTTGGTGCATGTTAAATTACAGGATGGTGGGCCAAAACATGGCATGATGAATGGGGTCATTCGTTAAATATGAAATATCTATCATATCTAACATATCCAATAATGGTAAATTTCAATTAGCATGGAGATACTAGTGATAACCATATGGTATGAAAACACTAGAAGGACCAAATCCAGGTTGCGGTGAGACAATAAAGATAGATGGTCCTCCCACATAAGGTGGTTTCCCAGGTTTTCCACCCATGTAATATGGTTGTCTTGATATTCCACCCATGTATTGTGACTGAATAGATGGACCTCCTACATAATTAAATTTTCTTTACGGTCCCCCCATGTATAAGCTTTTTTGAAGGACTACATATGGGAATCGCAGGACTTTATAGGGAAAATTTCCTGTAGAGGAACACTGGCCGGATAAGGAGCCCATAAAGGCTAGAAGCTTATGGAAATGACTATCCAATAAATAGGCCAGTGGTAATAGGGATAAAAGGACTTATTATGAAAACCCCCCTCCTATCCTTTGGGGATCATGTAACCTCCTAGGCCCAGGGATCAATTTGTCATTGAGCTGGAAGTGGCTCTCAGTCATCAAACCCTAAAATTCTCCTCTTACTGAAATTCTTTCTTTGTTTTTGTAGAGTCCAATATTAAAACCCGTTGGGAATTTATTCTAAGCCCCTTTCTCCTTTGAATCAAAAACACAAGAAGTAGCCCATTTTTATTGGTGGGACTCTGGAGGATTTACAAACACACACGCTAACTAAAAAAAAGTCCTAAATTCAATTTTAAAGGCTCAAGTCCACAAACCTAATGGGTTGAAGTTTTCCTCAACTGTGTTCACTCCCCATAATCTTAGGGCTTGCACTTTTCCAACCTCAAATAACAAACTTCTCCTGAATAGTCAAACTTCAGTACTCTTGAAGAGTTCATAGATCAATGGTCCATGCCCCTCTTACAACCAATGGTTATGATCAAATATGGAACTATGGGATTCAAGGTCTTTGTCTTTAATCACCACTAAACTCCCAAAATCCCAAATGTTTAATTTGAGAAGGGTGAAGATCTATGGTCCACATTTACCCATCAATGAAGGATCAAAATTAACTCTAGGCTTCGATACTTTTCACACCAAAACAAATTTCACCCACAACCTTTCGGATAGCTGAATTCTGAATACTCAGAATATATGGACACATGTACCCAACAACTAATGACTAAGATTTACTCTATAATTAAATACTTTGGGGAATTCTCTACTCCACGCAAAAACAACCAATTTCTCTCGAAGTGTCGAATCATCGAACCACTCAAGGATCCAACATCTGCATTCTCCCAGCTGTCAATTGTTTATATCTTAATTGGACTTTGGAGCTTCGTGGATTTTTCCTCAATTACAACAACAAATTTGAAAAATAATTAAACGAATTTAAAGTAATTTGGGTTTTGTCCACATGCTCCTTGTCTTGATCCTATGATTGTGAGGGATTCTGGCTTCTCTCGAACATATCTCATCCACTCTCTTAAAAAAAAAAATATTTCCCCTCTCAAGGACTTAATCTCACTATCCCTCCTTGATATTTGTTCTGAAAGGACTTGAACCTGGATCTAACATATCAAGGCTCTCTGATATTTGAATTGAAAAATTCACCTACCTAATTTGCACTATCTCCTGAGATTTATCAACACTTTAACAAAGTTTTGGCTTTGTGCACTCTTTGCACTAGTATCACCTCTAGTTTATACCTCTATGAGTATAGGGCACTCCCAGCTGCTGTATGTGTAAAGATGCTATCTAATCTATTTCCTGAACCATAATCTGCTTACTTTTTTGGACTCGTGGTGGTGTTGGCACTTTGCACTCCTTGCACTAATATTTCAAAAGTGAAACAATTGAAACTCAAATTAACATTAAGGATTCATTCAACCAACCACCTAGATACACACACACATAAACATAGATAACTAAACATAACATTTACCCAGTTACACAAAGATAAGAAATTCCAAAATTGAAAACAATTTCGCCTTATATTCATTCAACAAATATTTACAACAACCAAATTTTTTTCCAAAGAGCTCCTTGGGCATAGATTGCTACTACTTATACATGAAGGGCTGATCCTTCCTCCTGACTATTATAAGATTCACATCACAATTAAAAGCATCCTACCACTAGGCTTATTAAAATAAATTAATAATACAACTGTACATGAGTTGATGCTTAGAATATGTACAATCCTACAGGAATTAAAGGAAATTACAATCTCTTGGAGAACATACTATGGATCTAGCTTCAATATCTCATGGGATATTTAATTACAAAAGTCTCAAAATTTAAAAGGCACACGCCATCCTTGGAATCCAAACTAGTTAAGTGTGTCTTTGATTGTTGATTGTCCTCCAATCTTTTACTTCATTAAATGATGAATGGTGATGCTCCTCTGCATCATAATCCTTGGAAAAATTATTCACAGAATCCTATCCATGATATCCTTTATTGTCTTTCTGTTCTTCCGGATGTCGGTTTCAGTCATCCAACTTGCATATTTTGCTGGATGATTCTTTCATTTTACCAGGTATTCATAGTAAACTATCTTCGTGGTTTTCTTAGCAATTATTTGATCCAACATCTTTTCTATCTATCGTTTCTCTATTATGGGAATATGTCGCTTCCACTAAATCTCCTCTTGACCATATGTCCCTTTGGTATCATCCATATTATTAGGGTATAGGTATGTTACATTAAATATTGGTGAAATTCCAATGTCCTCTTGTAGTTCAATCTCATAAGAATTCGTAGAAAATATTTTGAGGATTTTATAAGGTCATATATTCTTCATGTTCATCTTATTATAATTCCCTCGATTTCCTTCCTCAGATGTTCCAAGACTTGTTCTCCAATATTAAAATTCACCTCTTTTCTTCTCTGGTCTATTATGTTATTGTATGTCTGGTTGTTATCCTGTAGTTGTCTTTTGAGTTGATAATGTAACTTCTACATTTTATGTTAAAATCCTTAAACTTCTAAACTTTGAAATTCACCGGGTCTCAAATCAATTATGAAATTACTCTTGGATGTATTCCATATACTATCTAGAATGGACTCTTACCAGTAATCATGTTTGGTGAGTTGTTATATGAAACCTCGCTGAGGCATTTTATCCCACTGGACTATTACAGGTTTAGTTACTAAACTCCTTAGCATACTTCCTAAGCTTGTATTCACTACCTCATTCAACACCTCTATTTGAGGGTGACAGTCAAAGATAAATTTGTTCCAACTTATTCTAGAGTCTTCCAAAAGTGTCCCAAAAAATATGTATCTATGTCTGAGACTATGCTCCTAGGTAACCCATGAAATATCACAATCTTCTTTGAAAACCAAATGTTATGGTAGCATCAATAGTTTTAGATGGTATAAAATATGCCATTTGAAAATATGCCAACCACCACAAATATTGAATCATTTCCTTATGGTTTTTGGTAATCCTTTAACGAATCCATACTTATAACATCCCATGGCTTGTCTCGAATAGGAAATGGTTGATAACACATGTGTTCTCGTTGCTTTCCCTTAGCATATTGGAAAATTTTGCATCTATCGACGAAATTATTTACATCAAACCTCATTCATAACCAATAGTATGAATAAATCAACTATGCATATGTTTTATCAAAAATAAAGTGTCCAAACCAATCCTCCATTATGGGGCTTCTTCCTTTAACAAGTCAATCCCTCATTGAGCATCCTGGGATACACATAGTCATTCTTGTATCATATAGTCCATCCATCATTCTATATCTCAGCAAAGGATTTTCACATGCTTCATAAGTTTCCTCTAAATATGGGTCTTCATGGTACATCTCCTTGAGGTGTTAAAACCCTAAGTTCTCCGGGCCTGTTGAAATCCCAAAGTCTTCGCTTGGAATTCCTACAAGATAAAGCATCTCTTTCTTAAAGAATCTACAACTTTGTTATCACTCCCACTAATATGATTAATGAAAAAAGTAAAAGTCTGCATGAATTATACCCATTTGGAATGTCTCTGGTTCAATTTCTCTTTTCTGGTTATGAACTGCAAAGCATGATTGTTAGTATAAAAAATAAAATCCTTTGGCATAAGACAATGTCTCCACTTTTTCAAATCTTGAATTATAGCATAAAATTCCTTGTCAGATGATGAACACTTATTCTTAGAATCATTCATTTTCTCACTGAAATAAGCAACAAGTTTATCATCTTGACTTAAAATTGCATGAATGGTCACTTCACCTGCATCACATTTGACCTCAAAAGTTTTCTTAAAGTCTGGCAGAATTAAAATAGGTTGTCTTGTTATCTTTTATTTCAAAACTCTATATCCTTTCTCATCTTCTTTTGTCCAGTCAAAAGATCCATGTTCCTTCTTTATAGAATCTAGTATGCGTGCACACATACTATTGAAATTTCTAATGCATTTTCTATATAATTTCACTGACCCATGAAAAATTTGTACTTCAAACACGCTTCTTGGATAAGGCCATTCTCTGATAGCCCTCACCTTTTTTGGATCCAAATTCAATTCATTTGAAGAGATTACAAATCCCAAATACACAAGTTTCGTCTTCATAAAAGAAAATTTCTTCAAATGCACCAACAACTTTTCTTGCTGCAACATTCTCAACACCATCTTCAAGTGTCTTAGATGCTCCTCCTTGGTCTTACTAAAAAATAGAATATAATCTAATTAAACGATCACAAATTTCCCAATAAAATATCTAAGCACTTCATTCATTAACCTCATGAATGTACTTGGAGTATTTGTTAAGCCAACTGACATAACAATCCACTCATACAATCCTTCATTTTTTTTGAACAATGTTTTCCATTCATCTCCCTCTCTCATTCTTATATGATGATAACTTCTCTTCAAGTCTAT
>SNQJ01S0069454.1:17219-27440 GCA_010110895.2 Picea sitchensis
TGTTTTGGGATATTATTGGACAGACTTAGTTGATATAGTTAATATTAATGTGCAAAATAAGTTTTTGAAGCTTTGGTATCAAAAAACAAAATTACATTGTATGATATTTCTATTACACAAGAAGGGCCCAATGGGGCACTTGAAGAAGTCATTGTAAGGAAACTAATTGTAGCACCTACTAACACATCAAATCAAGAGTCTAAGGTTGAATTAGATGCAAAGCCTGTAGAAGCACGTGAAGAAAATCCCTGGGACGTGCATAAAAAAATGATAAGGATATAAATGACTACAAGGAACCCCATGTTGAAGAATCCAAACAAGAATAACTGATAACTAAGGTTGATGTATATCACTAACCACACCACTTGAAGAAACAACAATTATCAAGGCAAGGGCATGAGCATAAAAAAACTTATGGACCAACCTGGAATAAGAAATGGGGCCACTATGGAGGCACATGGAGGACTAAAATAAATGTATGGAGATATCAAAGTATCACATCGATAACATGGATTCAAAGGAGCAAATGGAATTAATATCAAGGTGGAAAGGAAGTATTTGGACCCCATGTTCACATTTCAGTAGGATTGATGGATGCATGTGCTTGGTACCTATTAGCGCTAGAAATTTTCCTAACTAAAAAAAGAACATGCCTAACACATCTTGAAAGATAATTTGATTGGATAAGTTGGGATGTTGGATCAGGTAGAATGGATCGATAAAGATGAAAAGAAAGAAAACTAAACTAAGAACATATGTAGATCAATGATCAAGGCCATTGGGAATGGAGTCATCTACAATATCTTATAGATCAAAGGCATGAGATCATAATACCAGAAACGTTTGTTTGATGTTATGATAGTTGGAAGAAAAAGGGTGCACATATGAAACAATCAATTTTCACAAGCTTATCATCCTTACATATTCATAGAACAAAGAATTCACTAACAAAAATGTTTTTGGAAAATAAATGTATGATATTTGACTACAACTCATAGATAATAGGCAAATGCAACAAATATTTTCTGCATAGGAGTCTACAATCCACAGGAAATTTATTCAAACAGGACGAAAAATGAATAAGTAGACACGAGGAAATAAAAAACTGATATTTCAGACCACATGAATCTTTGATAACAATATGCTACAGAAGATAAATTCCCATTGGGATTACAATGAAAGGCACAAATCCCTGCTTGAATTCCATTATAACCTGCCTCTTCCTCCCAAGAAGATCAAACCCTAGATCCAATCCCCCTCCTCCATCTAGGAAGATTTTAAACCCTAGAATTTATAACCCTTACAATATATGGATTGTTACTAGCTTTAGGGAATAAAATCTATTAATAAACCAAAAATAAATGGAATGTTTGATTTGTGTGAAGAGATATGGATTTGATGTGGAGTGCAATAAAATCATTATTCAATCTAATTTATGTCAATATTGATTAATTGGGCATTCCTCATGGTGTTAGTTAACTGGGCATTTGAGAGCTAGCTGCAACATAATTCCTGGGTTGAAAAGTTTTCAAAAAATGAAGGTTTCTCCAAAATCATGCAAAATTTGGAAAATCCACTCTCAAAAGAACTTAATTGGGTCTGTCCTCAGAAAAACCCATGTCCCTCAGTTTTCAGATTCTTTACCATTTGCTCGAAAATTGTGCCCAAACTTTTCTACCTAGTAAATGACATGAATGATTGAAATCTCTTATATGTGGCAAGAGATCTGGAAATAATCACTCCTCTACCTCTTGATAAAATCATTGACTACCAAATGTATCCTTAAATTCTCAAATGATGTCTTAAAATACTAGTTGAACTGATAATAGTTAACCTTCGTGGAATCATGTAGCTACCAAGTACTGTCAAGGAATGTTCAATAACTGCTTAGTTGACTATCTAATCTATTTATAAATGGGAAACGTTTTTATTATGTGTATGCTCTACCTACAAGTACTCTGCCACCTATTATTTGTTGTTTTCTCCACAAGTTTCTATTGCACATTCATTACATGATGGTCCCAATCATCTCCATCCTCCAATTCTTCACAACAAATATGTTAGGATGCTAGTCACAACACTAGAACCACTTGTACCCAAGATTTGGTACCTCTATGAGAATGGCCTCCAAAAATTTTCCTTATTCAAAATATTCCGAAACAAGTTCTTTTGCAGGTGTGAAGGAACATTATCACTTAAATGACCATCAAAAGTAGCAAACAATCTCAACTCATAGCGTTTTTTTTCTTTAAACTAAGTTGCATGATAATCCTCCATAGAATGAATCAACTTATCTTTTACTAGATTGAAGCCATGAACAATTTGATGAGACTTCGACAACTCCTCACCTTATATAGGTAGGCTGAGATCATAATTAAGAGACTGGTCTAACTTCTGGTTGCAACTGGGTTTCCTTTCTCTTCATATTTCATGGTTTCAAAAACCTCTTCTTCCCCAGAGAACAAATAAGAAGTAATATTGACAAAGACAATATTTATATGAACAACATCAAGATTCATATGAATCCCATCAATACCATTCAAAATTTTAGTTTAGTGAAGAAATAGAACATAGCATGGATAAAGTTGACAACATTAACTACAACCCAATCTGCTCTAATGATTTTCTCATCTTTATGATCCCTAATTCATCCATGTAAAACAAGGAGCAAGCACCTTGCAGCCTTGAAAATTTTAGCATATGCCATAGTGTCTTCAAATGAAGGAAACATCTTAACCTTACAAGATAAGGAACAAAATGTTAGAAGATATATTTACAACTAAAGATTTCTCAAATGAAAAGTTGTCCAAAAATGCTCCATCATTTCCACTTGGGTCACTCATACAAGGCTGAAACATATAATTTGTATCCCACCCTACAAACAAAAAGGAGACACCCAAGGATTGAAGCTCTCCAAATTGCATGTACCTTTTCCCAGGTCAATGTTTTAGTTGGCATTTAAAATTACTTCTACAAGCATCATAAATCAAACTGGCTTTGTGATGGCGGCCTTATAATTCTTAAATCGATCTGAGAATTATCAATATAAGTTGCGCCTTCAACTAAACAAGGAAATTTCATTTTTATCTAGAATGTACAAAAGCTTTTGACCTAGATATTTGAGAATGACTTTGAGGTTGTCTAGATATTGCTATCAACCATACTAAAGCCAAAGGAAACCATAGATGAAAAGAACTTGACACTTAGTGGCACACTTGGCACTTGGTTCGATTATGTCTTGGAGTTTGGATTTAAAACAGACTTAGGACTTGGTTTAAAATTGAAGTTTGGGTACAATGTACCAAGACCATAACTTTTGTAAAAGTTATAAAAAAATATTATTTAAATATAATAAATAATAACATGTACCAAGACCATAACTTTTGTAAAAATTATAAAAAAATATTATTTAAATATAATAAATAATAATTTTTTAAAATGTTTACTTTTGGGTAAAACTTTGCATGGGTAATTCTTGGCCTTTTCAAATGAAATCAAAGAGACCACAGACTAGACTTTGACTTGGACGATTTCAGAATTCAAAAGACAAGGACATTTTATGAGACTTCACCAGGTTGAAAATGTGAAGCTATTGTAGTACCGAGATGTCAAGCATCTTACCGGAAGTCAAAATTCGTGTAGCGGATCCATTGCATGTTGTAAGGGTTTCACTACCGAAACTCCTAACTTCTTGCAGTGAGTGTTTTTTTTAAATATGAATATTTTTCTACCGAAATATGAAGATATTCCACAGCATACACCATATTGAGATTGAGGTGAAAGAAGGCTAGGCGAAGTTTATGCAATTTTGGCGGAAGTTCAAAAATTTTGACAGTGAAAATTTGGGTACTAACACCTTGATCCAACTGGAGATGGTGTCCTCCCTGTGAGGCACCAAGAACTTGCAGTCCCTCTGCCTTCTTCCATTAAATCCCTGCAACCTGTTTTGCTCTGAAGCCATTCCTACTTATTTATTTCAACCACAATCTGAAAAGCAATCTACAAACTAAACTCAAATTGAAAACCAAATGCTCAAAAAACGAGCTTATTTATGTACACCTCCTACTCTAATCAGTTGAATTTTTCTCGATCATGTATAAGAAGATTTCCAATGTATCCAGGTAAGCATTTGACTAACAAGATGATCTGAGAAAATATGAAAAGAATATGATATGCACAAAAAAAACTTGATGAACAGTTAATGCTCACAATTGCAAATTGATAACATGATGAAACTTTCCACATTCGGGACCCTGGGAATAGAATATTAAATCCAAGCAGCTATTAGATCTTAGAAAACATGACATAACTCCAACTTTACTTCTTGTTCAAGGTTAATAAGATACCTTTGTGTACTCTCAATTTTTACAGCTCCATTGGTATTCTTTTCACTTTCTAATTCTAGAAAGTGAAATTCAGGATCACTGATTTATTGAAACTGATTCTCAACCTTTTGTGGAAAACAAAAAATTGTGGATTGATCTGATAGCTCCGCAACATCCTCTTCACTGCCTTCCAAATAATCAACTTCATAACTGGCATACATAGGTTTGTTGTTGTATAATTCCATATGTGCTAATTCATAAAACTACTCCTCTAAATCATCCTCATACTCATCATAAATGGGATGATATTCAATAATATTTGGAATAGTAATTTCATCATAGAAATAATTGTTAGAAACATATGATACAATGTCAAATGCACCTGAAAATTTGTTACCATCAGTACAATGCTGAAAATATTCCTTCTAGATAACAGAAATAGAAAAGGATTCATTTGAGAATGACTCCTCTTCCACTTCTTTAACATTAAGTTATTTTTCATCCTCCACTTCTTTAACATTAAGTTATTTTTCATCCTCACTACTAGAAAAAAAAACTATTGCATGTTGAATATAAGATTCAAACTCCTCACAACGGTGCTCAAAAAGAGACTCAGCTGAAAAATACGTTTTACAATGATTATAGAAAGTTGTATGAAATTCCTTCAATGAATAAATGTTGGAAGAAGTTAAGGATCTGTACCATTGTCGGGAATATCCCTCAAGAGAACACAAGAACATATTCATAAGGGAATCTTCATGAATAATTCCCAGCTGATGCATAAGTTTATGAAATTCTAACAAGAAATTCTAACAAGTGCTCTTCAGGATTATCATTCTTGCTTTCTCTAAATCTGGGAAGGAAATCTCCCCATTTATCTATAGTAGAAACAACATTCGGAAAACCAAGAATAGATGAAATGTTAAATGGAGCAAACCTCGCAGCTATAATATCCTGCATCTAAGCTAGATGATTTTTACATTGCGAAACAGTGGAGTCACCAATAGATTCTTCAGTCATGGAGTCACAAGGTTAATCATATGCGGTCAATCTTCAATGTTGATCCCTGTTCACCATCAAGAATCAGATCTATTCATTTTCGTATGCCCAGGGAAGATAGTTTATTCCTCCATTCCACACAACGATGCCAAAATATGTTAGTGCTAGAAATGTTCCCTACTGCAAACAGAACATACCTAAAACATCTTTAAAGAGAATTTGATTGGATAAGTTGGGATATTGGATCAGGTAGACTGGATTGAGAAAGATGAAAATTAGACTAAGAACATATGTATATCAATGATCAAGGCCATTGGGCATAGAGTCATCTACACTATCTTATAAATCAATGGGATCAATGGTATGAGATCATAATACCAGAAAAGTTCGTTTGATTTTATGATAGTTGGAAGAAAAAGGGTGTATACATATGAAACATACAAGTTTCACAAGTTGATCATCCTTACATATTCATAGAAAAAAAATTCGTTAATAAAAATGTTTTTTGAAACTAAATGTATGATATGTATGATATTTGACTAAAACTCATAGATAGTAGGAAAATGCAACAAAGCTTTGCTTCATAGTAATCTACAATCCACAAACAATTTATTCAAACATGAAGAAAAATGAATAAGTAGACATGAGGAAAAGACAAACTGATATTTCAAACCACGTGAATCTTTGATAACAAGATGCTACAAAAGATAGATTCCCATTGAGATTACAATGAAAGGTACAACTCCCTGCCCAAATTTTATTCTAACCTACCTCTTCCTCCCAGGAAGATCGAACCTTGGATCAATCCCCCTCCTCCCTCTAGGAATATTTTAAATCCTAGAATTTATAACCCTTACCATATCTGGGTTGTTATTAGCTTTAGGGAACAAAATCTATTAATAAACCAAAAATAAATGGAATCTTTGATTTTTTGGAAGATATTTGGAGTTGATGTGGAGTGCAATAAAATTGTTATTCAATCTAATTTATCGCAATATTGTTGAATTGGGCGTTCCTCATGGCGTTGGCTAACTGGTCATTTGAGATTTGGTTGCAACACAATTTCTGGGTTGAACAATTTTGAAAAAAAAACAGTTTTCTCCCAAACTGTGAAGAATTTGGAAAATCCACTCTCAAAAGAACTTAATTGGGTCCGTCCTCAGAAAAAACCCATCTCCGAATTTTTCAGATTCTTTACCATTTGCCCGGAAATCGTGCCCAAACTTTGTTGTCTAGAAAATGATGTGAACGACTGAAATCTTTGATTTGTGGCAAGACATATGGAAATAATCACTCCTCTACCTCTCGATAAAATCCTTTGACTGCCAAATGTGTCCTTGATTGCTCAAATGTTGCCTGAAAATACTAGTTGAATCCCTGGAAATCTGGAAATAGTTAACCTTCTTGGAATCTTGTAGCTACCAATTACTGTCATGGAATGTTCAATAACTTCTTATTTAACTATCCAATCTCTTTATAAATGAAAAACTTTTTTATTATGCATATGTTTTTCCTACAAGTACTCTACCACCTGTTCTTTGTTGTTTTCTCCACAAGTTTGTACTGCACATTCATTACATGATGGTCCCAAGTATCTCCATCCTCCACTTCTTTACAACACATCTATCAGGATGATAGTCATAGTAGTGGAACCACTTGTACCCAAGATTTGGTACTTCTGTGAGAATGGCCTCCATAATTTTTCCTTATTCAAAATATTTTGAAACAAGTTCTTTTGCAGGTGTGAAGGCACATTGTCACTTAAATGACCATCAAAAGTAGCAAACAATATCAAATCGTCGCCTTTATTTTCTTTGACCTCAACTGCATGATAATCCTCCATAGAATGACTCAACTTGTTTTTTACTAGACTGAAGCCATGAACAATTTATATAGAATGACTCAACTTGTTTTTTACTAGACTGAAGCCATGAACAATTTATTATTGAGACTTCGACAACTCCTCACCTTATATAGGTAGGTTGAGCTCATAACTGAGAAACTGGTCTAACTTCTTGTTGCAACTGGGTTTCCTTGCTCTTCATATTTCATGGTTTCAAAAAGCTCTTATGCCTCAGAGATCAAATAAGCAATAATATTGACAAAGACAATATTTATATAAACAACATCAAGATTCAAATGAATCCCATCAATAACATTTAAAACTTTAGTTTGGTAAAGACATAGAACATAACATAGAGAAATTTGACAACATTAATTACATCCCAATCTGCTCTAATGATTTTCCCATCTTTTTGATCCCTGGTTTGGCCATGCACAATAAGGATTGAGCACCCTGTAGCCTCTAGCATTTTGGCATATGCAATAGTGTCTTCAAGCGAAGGAAACATCCAAACCTTACATGATACAGACACAGAATGTTAGAAGATATATTTACAACTAAAGATTCCACAAATGGCAAGTTGTCAAAAAACACTCTCCTTCATTTCCACTTGGGTCACTCATACAAGGCTGAAACCTATAATTTTTATCTCATCCTGCAAACAAAAAGGAGACACCCAAGGATCAAAGATCTCCAAATTGCTTGTACCTTTTCCCAGGTCGACATTTTAGTTTGCATTTAAAATTACTTATACAAGCATCATAAATCAAACTATGTTTGCAATGGCGACCTTCGAATTCTTAAAACAATCTGAGAATTATCAATATAAGTTGGGTCTTCAACTGAACAAGGAAATTTCATTTTCATCCAGAATGTACAAAAGCTCTTGACCTAGATATTTGAGAATGGATTTGAGGCTTTCTAGATATTGCTATCAGCCATACCAAAGCGAAAGGAAACCATAGATGAAAAGAAATTGACACTTAGTGGCGCACTTGGCACTTGGTTCGATGATGTCTTGGAGTTTATATTTAAAACAAACTTAGGAATTGATTTAAAATTGAAGTTTGGGTACAATGTACCAAGACCATAACTTTTATAAAAAATTATTATTTAAATATAATAAATACTAATTTTTTAAAATGTTTACTTTTGGGTAAAACTTTGCATGGGTAATTCTTGGTCTTTTCAAATGAAATCAAAGATACCAGACTTCACTTCGTCTTGGAATATTTTAGAATTCATAAGACAAGGACATTTTATGAGACTTCACAAGGTTGAAAATGTGAAGCTATTGTATTACCGATATGTCAACAATCTTACCAGAAGTCAAAATTCTTGTAGTGGATCCATTGCATGTAAGGGTTTCACTACCAAAACCCTTAACTTCATTCAACGAGTGTTTTTTGAAAATATGAATATTTTTCTACCAAAAGATGGAGATATTACACAATATACACCATATTGAGATTTGGCAAAAGTTCAAAAATTTTGATAGTGCAAATTTGGGTACTAACAATACTAATTGGCTACATTGCGTAACAAATCATATTGATTGGCTTTCTCCCATGTTTCAAGGATGAAACATGTCGCATTTTTGCCTCATGTGTCCATTGTTGTGTTGTTTTTTGGCACAAGTTTTTTTCGATGGTTTTCTATTTTTGGTTAAGGAATTAGGGTTTTTGACTAATCCAGGTCATTGGGTTAGGGTTTTGAATGTCGTTGACTCCTATATGTATATTTTATTATAAACAATGTATCGCTATGAATGAATATAGAATATGTTGGTTTTCCTAGTTTGGTTTTCCGGGGGAAAAGTCTATGTGTAATGTGTGTATTTTCCATTGTATATTTTATGTTCTTTTACTGAAAATATGTTTGCAGTAAATATTGTACAAGGTTAAAATTTACATTTGGTATCAAGATTTGTTGGCTTCAGGCGAACGCCTTTATGGTCAAGGGTTTGCCTCGGGATTGTGATAATCCTTGTTATAGTGAGAGATTTGTGGTATTGATTCTTCACGTGAAGAGAAATGGCGAGCAGTTCGAAAATGGAGATCGAGAATTTTAATGGGAATTTTTTTTAGTTGTGGAAGCTCAATATGGAATATCTGTTGGTGGGAAGAGATCAGTGGATCATTGTGGATGTAGGTACTGCACCTACAAGAACTTCAACAGATGACTAGAAAAAATTGGATCAGAAAGCGAAGAGCACAATCCGACTATGTCTCTCAGATTCAGTATTACTGAATGTGTCAGAGGAAGCTACAACTAAGGAGTTATGGGATAAGTTGGGGAAGTTGTATTAGTCTAAGTCCCTAGTAAATAAACTATTCCTAAGAAAGAAGTTGTATAACTTGAGGATGAGAGATGGAGACTCGGTAGCAGAGCATTTGAACACCTTCAATAATGTGGTAAGTCAGTTAGTATCTGTTGAGATTAAAATTTCAGATGAAGATAAGTGTATCAGTTTATTGTGCTCTTTACCAGACTCGTGGGATAGTCTGGTTTGTAAATTTGTTGAACTTGCACAAAATAGATCTAGCTAAACAACAATACGCACATTTGTAGAGAGAATTGGAGAAAGAAGAAGAAGGAGAGAAAGAATGAAAGAATTCTCATTAACCGTTTTGAATAATGAATAATTTACACATTATATACTCTATATAACTCAATGAGTGTGCACTGGAGGAGAACCAATGCACCATAGTGGTGGTCTAGAGTGATCTGGACACACACCAGCAGTTACGGGAGTGAAATGCCACCTAGTCTAGTCTCTCAAGTAGTTACGAGAGTGAACTGCCACCTAGTTGAGTTAACTAGTCAATTAATCTTCAATTAACTAACTGAACAGAGAGTAGTGAGGAGTTAACTCAGGAAATCAAGGGTAATGCGCCAGTCTGGTGATGCTCCCAAGGAAAGTGCACATTATTTGGTGATGATCCCAATGTTGCATGGTGAAAAAACCAATGCAACATCTAAACTCAACTCAACTAGTCAAACTGAAGTGTCAACTGAAAGAGAATATTCTCCATGTGGAATATTCTCCCCTAA
>SNQJ01S0069454.1:27490-38935 GCA_010110895.2 Picea sitchensis
GTGGAATATTCTCCCCTAAAATATAGGAGACTGGATAATGACTAATTATGACTAATAAAAAAGGAAAAACCTTAGGAAAAATAAATCCTAGGTGTGTGTGAAGTAACTCCAACACCCCCCCTAAACATCACTATGATGAAAATAAAAAATGGGTCCCGACAACGAGACTGTGTTAGGTACCCAAATACAAAAGATACACTGAAAATAAAGTGAGGAAAGAGGGAAAACCTCATGGGAAACCCCCCCCCTCAAGGTACAATGTATGTAAAAAGAAGAACTACAGTTTCTAGGCAACTTTGTCCTTCACTCCAAGACAACCTCACAGAGAATGGAACTTCTGCTCAGTGAAGGTCTTGGTGAAGATGTTTGTCGTCTGTTCTACTGAAGGACAGAACTGTAGGTCGATGATCTCCTTGTGTACTAAGTCCCGGATGTAGTGCATGTGGATCTCGATGTGCTTCGTACGGTGCCTCTGAACTGGATCTCTACAGAACTTCAGAGTGCTCTGGTTGTCACACCAGATGACGATCGACTGATGAAACTGAATGCCCAACTCAGTGAGAAAATATTGTAGCCACATAGCCTGAATGGTTATGTTAACTACACCTCTGTACTCTGCCTCGGCTGAAGATAGAGCAATGGTAGCTTTCTTCTTGCGCGACCAACAGATAGGCCCGAAACCAAGACTTAGTGAGTAACCATATGTGGACTTGCGATAATTGCTATCGTCATCCTAGTCAAAATCAGTAAGCCCGATGAGATCTAATGTAGATTCTATTGCATAATGAATCCCAAAGGTGATGGTGCCATGTACGTATTGAAGGATACGCTTTGCATCCTTTCAATGTGTCTCATGCGGCTCCTGCATGAGTCTGGAAACTGCGCCAACTACATATGATAGGTCTAGTCTGGAGTGTGTGAGATACAATAAGCTCCCCACTAGCTGTCTATAAAGTGTGTTTTCAACCAGTGGAGTCTCCTCGACATCCTCAAGTTTGACTCCTGATAGGAAAGGAGTCATAGTAGACTTGCAATATGTCATGTGAAATCTCTCAAGGAGATCTCATGCATACTTGGCCTGAGACAGTTTGATGCCTGATGCATCCTGACTGATCTCGAGTCCAAGGAAGAAGTGTAGCGGACACATGTCCAACATAAAAAACCTGTCATGTAGAATCCTCTTAACTGCAGTAATCGATGAAGTCGAGCAACCGGTGATCAAAACATCATCAACATATAGAACTAAAAGTAGAAGTGAATCAGTCATCTTGAGCATTTAGACATTTAGGTCTGATTTACAACGTACAAAGTTCTATGAAAACAGGTAGGATTCCATCTTAGCATACCATGCCCTCAGAGCCTGCTTGATTCCATAAAGGGACTTCTTCAGTCGAAAGACCAAAGATGAGTCCTACATAAATCCCTGGGGTTGCTCCATGTAGATCTCCTTAGAGAGATCATCATGAAGAAATGAATTCTTCACATCCATCTGATGGACTTCCCATCCTTTGGCTGTCGCAATGGAAAGTGCCAATCGTATGGAATCGATCTTCGCTACTAGAGTGAAGGTCTCATCATAGTCAATACCATGAACCTACTGGAATCCTTTGGAAACAAGCTTGGCTTTGTATCTGATAATCTATCCATCTGTTGTGCTCTCGGTCCTGTAGAATCATCTGCATCTAACAAGTTTCCTCCCAAAAGGAAGGGGAACCAGATCCCAAGTCTGGTAACTCCTAGAGGAGGGAGTTGTACTCCTCCTCAATGGAAGATTCCCAAAAGGGATTTCCAGCAGCCTCACCATAAGACTGTGGATTTGAAGACTCAACCAAGAAAAGATTCCTGGAGGGAAATGGTTCAGTGGCAGTGAGTGCAACATGAGGCTCCTCAAAATAAGATCGAGTCCTTCTAGTGTCGGTTGGATCACCAACGAGATCCCCTGCATACTGAAGAGTAGTATGTGCCCACTTAGGCCTCTGCTCTGACTCTGCAACTGCATATGGATGCTCTGACTCTAAATATGAATCATCTGAGTCCTCTGAATTAGAAATCTTGTCTGAAGAAGAGTCAACATGTGCATGCTCATCACCTCGGACAAGTGGAAGAATGAAGTTGTCTATATGTGGTTGTTGAGGTTCAGGCGAGACATTTTCCTCGAATTGGACACTACGCTCAATGATGATCCGGTCCGAGGAAAGATCAATAATCCTATATCCCTTCACACCATCGGGGTAACCAACAAAAATGCACTCAGTGCTCTGTGGATCAAGTGCCTTCCCTTTTTCATAGGGAATTTGGGCCCATGCATGTGAACCGAAAATGTGAAAGTGGGTCACTTCTAGTTTGAGGCCGCTCCAAGCCTCGTAGGGGGTCTTATCCTTGACAGATCTATGGGGAGATCCGTTTTGGACGTATGTTGCATAATTAAGTGCTTCATCCCATAGTCTATGTGGTATTGACTTTGCATGCTTCATGCAAGATGCCATCTCCTTTAGAGATCTGTTTTTCCGCTCAACAACTCCGTTTTGTTGTGGAGTATAGGGAAATGTGTGCTGCATTTGAATCTTTTCCTCATGGAAAAGATTATGGATCTCATGATTTACATACTCTCCCCCATTATCAGTTCAGAGGACTTTGATCTTCTTTCCTGACTGTGTCTCAACCAAGGCTTTGAAATCTTTGAGGTGTTGAAAGACCTCAAATTTTTTCCTGAGAAAGTAGATCCATGTAAAACATGAGAAATCATCAACAAAAATGAGAAAAAACCTTGCTTTGTTTATGGATGGATGCAGAAAATGACCCAGAAGATCACTGTGTATCAGATCTAAAGGTGAAGAAGCTCGCTAAGACTTTCCTTTGTCGAATTTCTCTTGAGGATGTTTTCCGAGAACACATCCCTCACATACTCCCTTGGAGAAACGGATGTTTGGTAGACCATCAACAAATATTTTCTTGCTAAGATATTGCATGTATCTGAAATTCAAATGTACAAACCTTTCATGCCATATCCTACTACTTTCATCAACATGAGTAAGCAGTAAAGCATAATCAGGTTCAATGAATTCAGAGAAAGTATACAATCTAGACTGATGATTTACCTCACCGGTAGCAACCTTGGAGTTGGTTTGCATGTCGTAGATGTCCACGGAATTTGGCGTGAATATGAATTTCTTTCCAGTGCCGAAATTCTTCATCTGATACATGGAGAGAAGGTTGACGAAAATTTTGGGAACATGCAACACATTCTCGAAGCTGTCGTTGGTGAGTTCAATCCGTCCTTTGCCGGTGATTTCGACAGAAGAGTTGTTCCCCATCAGAATAGAAGGACCTTTGCATGCATCCAAAGAATAATATACTGCTTTTGAGGCAACCATGTGATGTGATGCTCCTGAATCTACGATCCAAGCATTGGGAGAGGAGTTGATGGAAATCAAGGCATGGCTAGAATTGTCTTTCTTGGAATTCTGATCTTTTGGCTTCTTCTTCTTGGCACTCTTGGGGATGCGATCTCCAAGGTTGTTTTTCTGAAGTATTTGAGACATCAGATATATTTTTTTTTGCATGCATGCGGATTTCGAATAGAATCCTTTGTGACAGTACGTGCATTTATCCCCTTTTCTTCCCTTTTCCCCTTTGGATCCGGAGGCATCAGTGAAGGGTTTTGTGTACCCTTCCTTCCTTGGATGTGCATGAGCTTTATGTTTATCTTTATATTTAAATTTCTGATATTTGTGGCTGCCATCATGCACAGTGAGTGCATGCGCCCTTGGGCCTTTGATTGTGCCCATGTTGATGAGCTTGGTTTTCTCTTGTGTCAGGGATTCGATAAAGTCCTCAAGAGAAGGCATCTTCCAGTTGGCTCTAGAGGTGAATTTGACAGAATGGAAAGTGGATATGAATATAGAGAATTCAAGACCAAGATTGGAGAGAATGGTGAGAGCCATTTGTTTCTCCTGCTTCGATTTATCAACCTTGCAAGCTTTGAGTTGCGATAGTAAATCCTTCAATTTTGTAAATAAATCTTGGATATTCTCAAATCTTTTTGGATCCAATGTGAGAAGCTCCACCTCCAGCATGTGTCCCCTGATATCATCATGTTTTCCAAAGAGCCCTTCCAAGGTGGTTCAGGCTTCATTGAGAGTCTTACAGGAAGATATATGAAAAAGGAGATCGGGAGAAATAAGACTGCAAATTGTTCTGAGTGCCTCATCCATGCGATTTAAGTACTTGGATTTTTCTATGGATGATGTCAGTTCTATATCTATATCCCAGGTTAAAATGTACAACCCTTTGGTTCGGATATGTATGGCTATTTTCTCCTTCCATGCAAAATAGTTGTAAGGTGTAAGAATGAATTCTTTTTGGAAATCGATCTTTCCGGGGTCTTCAATCTTTTGTACCTATAAAAGTTTTTGGTGTAGCTTTTGATTAGCAGTCTGTCGGCTCTGATACCATGTAAATGTGTTGAACCTGCAAAGAATAGATCTAGATAAACAATAATACACACATTTGCAGAGAGAATTGGAGAAAGAAGAAGAAGGAGATACATAATGAAAAAATTCTCATTAACCGTTCTGAATAATGAATAATTTACACATGATATACTCTGTATAACTCAATGAGTGTGCACTGGAGGAGAACCAATGTGCCATAGTGGTGGTCTAGAGTGATCTGGAAAAACACCAGTAGTTATAGGAGTGAACTTCCCCATAGTCTAGTCTCTCAAGAAGTTACGGGAGTGAACTGCCACCTAGTTGAGTTAACTAGTCAACTAGTCTTCAGTTAACTAACTTAACATAGAGTAGTGAGGAGTTAAATCAGGAAATCAAGGGTAATGCTCCAGTATGGTGATGATCCCAAGGAAAGTGTGCATTAGTTGGTGATGATCCCAATTTTTGTTCGAGAGTCTGTACTTAAGGCTTAGAAGTACAGTGTCTAGGCATCCGAAAGTGGGTAAAGGGTGGAGGAGAGAGAAACGTCAACCTTTGGCAAGGGAAACTAGGGATGATTTCTGTGTTGGTGTTGTCTAGCTTCCAATTGTTCCTAGATGTTTATATCATGTTCAATCACTGCCCATGAACGTTCAAGTTCAACCTGGGTAGTGGTTGTTTTAAGAATAGTATCGAAAAGGTTTAAGGCAATGTGCGTTTGGTTTGATAATCCAGGTTCGATATTGGGCTATGTTGGTACAGGGACAGTCATGGAGGAACAATAAAATAAGAAAAACTCAGGAGGAAATTGAGTGTTGTCTCAATTCGGTCGAATAAAAGAGAGTTTACAGTTCAGGAATGAAAAAGGAATGCAAATCAAAGGCTCTTTCCCGTAACTGGGTTAAATTTTAATAAATGTATGAGGTGGGAGAAAAAATTTAGTTGTCTATCAAGTAAGGCTCATATCAAGGGAGAATATCACGTATAGACAGAAGAAGAAAAATGTGAAGAAATAACCCGATGAAGCATAAAATATATATAGAATTCTGAAAGTGTTGACTGGTCTTATACCTGCTGATAGTTGGTACAAAGGAAAAACAGTAAACAATATAGAAAACCAAAATCCATTCACTATAGTAGAGGTTGTACTAAATTATAGCGAAGCATTCATCAGATACGAATATGAAATGAAACGAAATATGAGATACAAGAAAACAAAATCATAACACAGTCGTGACGGAAATGAGAATCTCTGGATTTGCTTTATATTAACTCTCAAAATGTAAAACCTCTGTTACAATCGACACAAAAAGGTCCAGCCTATTTTCTTTCTTTCTATGGTATATTTATACAGTTTTACAATAAGATGGAATCTCAATCGTTGCAAAATTTTCAGTTATGATAAGGAGGAGAGAAATCATTCCATTTCTTTCTCTGTGTCTTTATTTGGTGCCAGAAGCTTGTCCTCGCGCATGTTCGGTACAAGTGACACACCTTTCCACCAACCGAGATATCAACCTTGATGGTTCTGCTTGAAAATTGGCTTCAAAAGAGTAACAATCTCGGGTTAATTGCGACAACCTGTCTTCCATCTGTCTGTCTATGATGTCGATAGCGCACAATTGCACATTTGGTTTAATCATAGATTTATCTATTTGAACTATGTCTGCCATAGTCACTTGTGAGATCTCGGCTGAATCTCTTTCCTCTTTTTCATTTAAATCAAGTGAGATTTTTTCCATGTTCATTTGAATCAATGCCTCGACATTACCTCCGCTATCAATGCCTAGCAGCTTACCATCTATAGAACTAAAAGTCTCTTCTAAGACTTTCGTTACCCTCTTGTCTTGCAACTTACCTTTCGAGATGTTGTGTTCCCATTCTTTTAATAGAATATTTCCTCTAGTCTGCTCCGAAATGGTAAACCTGGGAGTACTTCCCGATTCCCTGTTGTTTGTAGCTATCACAGCCTCTTGAAAGGCGACCTGTGCTGCTCCATCTTCTCTTTCTCTAACAGATAAATTTTCCAAAACTTGATGAACCAGCAAGCAGTTGTCCTGAATCACCTCTACCTTGGCGAGTAAATTTCGCTGGGCCGCATAAACTCTGCTCCGAATCTCCATCGCCTAGGACTGGAACATCCCGATATTTATCACTTTACTTTCGACGATTTTCACTCTAGCCTGTAGCTGTTCGATCAAATCTTTTTGTTGGACCTCTTGCATCTGACCATTCTGAACCACTAGCTATGCTTGTTCGAGCTTAGTCTTGAGTAGCTCTATCTCACTTTTATCGACCAACCTTGCTTTCTCTATTCCTACACTCGCTTGGTCTTTGGCAGCCTCCGCTGCTGTGGCTAGTCTGGCTTCTAGGGTTTTGATGAGGCAATATTTTTGTTTTAGCTGGTTTTTCAAAATCCCGACTGAAAATTGGTTCACTGTAGCATATGCCCCTAATGTCCCAACTATTTCCATCATGAACTGTTCATTCTTCTTGTCCTTCCCATCAGTTAATAATTTGTATTTCTTGGCTGTCGATTCCCCTTCCTGATAGAATTCTCTCTTTACCACTGCCTTTCTCTTCTTATCAAAGAAGAACTCATTTGGAGGGAGATCTTCCACCCTTATAGGCCTCAATTCTTCATTTAAGATCCACCCTGCGTCAATATTTCCCTGAGTTGACTGCAAGGGGATAACAGATGCGATAGGATCTCCGATTTGCTTCACTGATTGTCCCGGAGTAGTAACCGGAGTTTGCTTCTTTGGCAGGTCGAGAGTCTTTATCTCTGCTTTTAGACTCTTAGTTTGCTCTTCTCCGTCCTGGTGCTTTTCTTGACTGAGAGTCGCATCCTTGGAGCCTTCGGCATCTTTTTGTTTCACCTCCAGTGTACTCAGATTCCCACCCCATAATACTGTGGGAAGACAACTGCGTCGATGTTCTTGGAATTTCAGAACATCGGCGCTCTCTTCAAGTGCCAAGGTTTGTATCCGAGCTAAAATCTCGGCATAAGATCTTGCACCTCGGAAAATGTCATCCAAGGGTGAATTTTCATGTTCAAATCTCTTGAGTTCGCAACTGGACAAATGATTTCTCATGACCCTTTGCGGATCGTGCTTTTTGAATTCAATAAGGACCAATTTTAGGTCTTCCAGGGCTATTGCCTCATCTTTAGCATACCCGAAATCTAACAAAAAATATGAATTTAAATGAACAGGAAAAGGTGGCCATACCTTTTTTGCGTATCCCTTAAGCTCCTTGCTTATACCACCGATTACTGTTTGTCTAGCAACCTCACGACAAGCCAACTTGTCGGGGATGAATAATGGTAATGCATGCGGGGGAACAGAAGCCCCGAAAACTCTGAGATATGAGAATTCGGATTCTACATAACAGTCAGCTATGCTGCTCAAATTCATCACTATACTTTTTGATATCCTGGGTGGCGGGTGGCCGAAAATAGTGACATGCAGAGGTACCATCACCCAGTTGAAAATTTCATATACGAAATCTGTTGCTTTTTTTTCCCACAATTTCGAATGATAGATGTGGATGGGCTCGGCCTCTGCTGGAGTCCAACTCCAGCTCATTAAGGGAAATGGTGTTAGAAAGCACACGGTGCCCATAATGTATGCAGACATAAAAAATGAAGAAATCTTTCCACTCTCTTTCTGCGCCCGATACTTCGTAACCCGACTGGTCAAGCTATCAAACATCATTTTTGCCAAGTTGAAGGAACAACCTTCAGTGACTTGATGTATTAGAGGCACCCATTGAAGAAAGAAATGTGAGGTGTCCTCTCTCCCGTATAATTTGCATGTCATCATAGCTACATACTTGAACTGTGGTTCTAAGGAAGCTATTGAATATATACTGTTACTGTCTGCCCTGAACTTTGCAGGGTGCGAAACCCAATCTCCTATTAATCTAGACATAGTCTTGTCATACTGTACACATTCCTTCTGTACATAGCTTGCAGATGTTCAAGTCTGAAAGTCCCGATGGTGACCTTCTGCTCATTGATGATGGTTCTGGTTGGTATGCCCACATGGTCTAATGCCCATCGGACCATATCATAGTAGGGGAGCAGTCGTGGCCTGGCCGCTACTTTATGTATTCCCGATTGAATGACGATCTTATATTTAGTGGTTATGTCGTCTTTTTCATTGTCGCTGGAATCATCAGAATAATCTACTAATTCGACCTGCAGAACATCAGAAACGAACGACCAGTTCGGGACATAGTCGACACTTCGAGGTGAAGTATCAACGACATTGTCTAAACTTTGTCCTGAAACCTCAATGCTGGCTTTAGATGCTTTTCGCGGGGCCATGACGGGAGATCCTGCTTTAGCTCTTTTGCGATAAAAATATGTATACATACAAAAGTTAGCTTGCTGAGAAAGTGTGCTCTGCGTAATATAGAAATGAATTTGTTATAATGAATAACAACTCTATATATTCGAAAACTCGGTACTTTTTAAGAACAGATCGGTCAAATCATGTTTAGAAATAAATTTAGCAATAAAAACACAATCTTTATTTGTCGATTCGCCTTATTTCTAATTAATGCCATAAATTTTGGCGGTTCTAAATGTCAGTTGGTGTAAGGAAGAATTAAGACAGCCTCGTAAACTGTGCAAGCATCCGAACACGGAAGATACTAATTTAGTTTAATTAATCCGATTTTACCAAAATTAATTAATCTTTCGGTACTTGTTGTATCGAGAATTTTTGCTTTAACCCTTTGAACCTCTAACACCCGAAATTGCGATGATTGACTTTGGTTAATAAAAACGTAATTGTGATTAGGCTCTTAATTAATTACGTAATTATTTATATCGCCGTATCGCGACTCGGAGCTTCGAAGGTATAACTTCTGGGAAGCTTGCATGCCGAGTCTCGAAACCGCGAGATCGCGATGATGCGTTTTAATTAAAAGGGAGGATAAAATCGGATTAAGTGTTTAATTAATTATGTTCATATCTTTATCGCAACTTTGCGACTTGGGGCTTAGACAGTGTAGCTTTTTAAAAGAGAACACGCCGAGTGGTGAATTGCCGACAGAACTTTAACCATGGCTTAGCTTTTACCTTTAACCTTGACACAGATTACTAAAATAAGGACTTCGTGGTTTCGGCTATTGGGGTTATGACAATAAGAATTTTGGATTTAGTGAACACCGAGGCGCGAAAACCCGATGATGTTTAATCGTGATTTAGGAAAATTTTACTCTCATCACTGCTCTGGGTAAAATTTTAAAGCGATTTCGCCGTTTCGTTGCTCGGGACTTGTGAACTACGTGATCTATAGCATCCAACATATGAAATCCCGAGGTAGAACAAAGGGGGAAATTTTTTGACGAAAAGTAGAACTCGCCTCGAGAGTACAATAATTATCCCTGCTTGCGTGATAAGATTTCAGAGATTTTTGAAACCACAGATGGAAAATACGAAAACCATCTTTCGATTTCGAGCATTAAGACATGAAATTCGAGACGGGCTAGAAAAAACAAAGGCGGCTCCAACATAGGCTCCAACTACGGATCCCGTTTTCTTATAAGATGGGAAGAACAGTAGACCACGTGCCGATATTGAGTAAATGGAGTCAATAGCTTCAATAAGGCGAAAAGGTTCCTGAGAACAGGGTATCGAAAGGGAAAGAGACTTCGTTTTTTACCTTGGAAAGATTTTCAAACTCATATACTCTTTTTAAACTTAGTCGTAGTCCCTTTCACAACTTTCCCTTTCCCGTTACTAAATTCATGTCTGCCTTAAGACAATCAAAACAACTCTAGGAGACCCAACAGATCTTGTAGCTATCAACTTGCATCAAAAGAAGAAGATTATATGTTTTTAATCAGGAAGCCCCATCTAAACTTGGGATATAGATCAGGTTTTTAAAAAGAATTGGTTACCAGAGTAGAGTGATATTCATGTATAACAACCTTACAGATATATCAGATATTGCTTCACTGCCAGCGAGCCTGTTCAGTACCCCAGTGAAGTTACCTGGCCCCTTTTACTGAATTTCCTTTCACCACTTCGGAATATATTTGTGCATTTCAATGCCGAGACGAGGGCAATCATTTCTGAATTTCCTTTCACCACCTGTCTTATAATTTTCTTTTTAGAGCGCGAAGATGGGGGCAATCAATTTGTATCAGGGCTGATATCTGTGTAATATTATGCATTATAGGCCTGTCAACTTACTTTGATTACTCGGTACCAACCTTCCCTTAACCTTCACAACACATTCATTCTCAGGGAAAAAAGGGAAAATAACTTTCTTAGGGAATTCTATTTGAGCAAGCCTCAATCCTCCGATATTGTTGAAAAACCTAGGAAAGTTAGGATCACTTTAAGTGTTCCTTCGTTTAGCAGGGGATCGAGGAGTTGTGAAGACCCGCTTTCTTTCCACGATCTGCTTTAAAGCTCATGAGGTTGAAACGAAAACCCTTATCCCTTCTTATGAAAAACGGAAAGATGCTGACTTTTTAAAAGGTAAACCCGAAGATAGAAAAGGGTGACAGGTAGTGACTTATGGACTAAAAATACAGAGGTCAAAAATTCAAAACTCACTCTTGTAGATCTTTTTCAGGGGTACTTTATTTCGACTAACTGCTTTTAATTTGAGTGAATCGTTTAATTTGTCTTATTTTTTTCGTAGACGATTAAACAAAGAAACAAGTCTGTTATTTATCAGTTCCGACGATGTTGCTGTTTGAATGAGGTTACCTCGGTTTTCTTTAATAGTCCTTTAGAACATGTCTTTTAGGAGATCTCATCTTTACCTTTTTGTTTCAATTTCTTTGCACAATATCAAAAATCTTGGGTATCACCTGTTTAAGCCGATTTATTTCTGACACCAACTTTCAGTTTACTTCTCCTGCTTGTTTTGTGTGCAACTGGAATCCTGTAAGAGGCAAATATGAAGGTTATCGGGGCTATCCGAAAGTGTTGAAAGTTCATGAAAGAAAAAAGAAAATAAAAAGCAATGCGTAAATGAAAAATATATAT
>SNQJ01S0069455.1:21260-37699 GCA_010110895.2 Picea sitchensis
GGATTCTGTCCCTCGAGAAAAGGCAAAAATTTTATTTTGTCGTAGTGGGTGTGTGACACATACACACATGAAATACAAGCGGTACTTAAGCACACATCTGTTGGCCACCCTTGTAATCCCTATTGGTACCCCTTCAAGTGGTAGCGCATCAGACAACACCTGTATACGGATTGGTCTAGATCTCCTTAATCCCTCCATAGATAAATCGATCGGCCACGTGACTGCTATAATGCCACCAAGAACAACACTCGGGAAGATACTCTCTAGTACCTGGGTAGTCGGGTAGTACGGCTAAGGGCACGGTCTAGCTTCCTTAGTTGGTGCCCTAAGATATTGGGCCGAGTACTACTGTTAGACCCCACGCGTATATTAGAGAGATATAACACAGGGCAAACCCTTGTCTGTAGAACCCTTGAATACCCAACCTTTAGGACAGAAACAAAAACAGAACAAACAAGTTCTATTGCGACGTAGCCGTGTCTCATACAGTCGAGTTGCGAAATTACTACACATTTCTTCCTGTTAAGCATTTGGGCATTTCATCACTGCAGTATTCTTCAGATCGCAGTCATACCTATCATTTTTCAATAAAAAAAAAATATTTTGGACCCGACCCCCTTCCAACACCCCTATTTGGGCTTTACCTCATTGGATTCAACTCGTCGCCCTAATTGTTGTGATACACTTCACCCATAACCCATTTTCTGTGTGGTCCCACTCGCCCCTTTTCATGTTCCCTCGTCATCATGGCCCATACCCATAGCCAAGACTTGGAAGCTCACTTCACTACCTTGCACTCTAATTTCACATAAACCCAACAAGAAGTGCGACAACTCAGTGCCAATATTGCCGCCATCAATTAAAAGATGCATTCCTCCATCGTCGCCTCAATCGCGAAACTCAAACAAGACCTCAAACAAGACATTTCTACCCAGCTTGAATCTGTCACTACGATGATGTACACCAAGTTGCATATCCCTAAAGATCTTCCCTTATCTAACCCACCTTTGCATATCGAAGGTGAAACTTCTTCTCATTCCCAGAATTTTCAATCCCATCACTTTCAGCATGACCTATGCCTTTCGTGTGTGGATGTGACTGAATTTGATGGATCGGATCCCACTGGCTGGGTAACTCAAATGGGGCATTATTTCTCTTTGTATGGCATTACAGATGAGTTGGCCAAACTCTGGTATGGTGTTCTCCATCTAGATCAAGAACGTTGGCAATGGTGGCAATGGAGAAAAAATGCATGCCAAGGGTATGTGGCTTGGACACACTTTGTGGCAGAGCTTTATGAATGCTTTGACACTGACACCAACCATTTAGGTTGTTTGACAAAGTTGAAACAATCTGGCACGGTGGAAGACTTTATAGTTTCTTTTGAGCGACTGGTTTTTCGTACAGAGGGCATGTCTGATGCTTTTTTCCGAGAATTTTTTATCAGTGGCCTCAAGGATGAGATTCGTGCTCATGTCCTCATGGCTTGGCCTCAGAGTTGGGTGGACACTACTAAAATAGATAAGGAATCACAACAGGTTGTCTCTTCTCAAAATAAAAAACCCTCCTTTATTCCTCGCACTAAACTAATAACTCCCACTCCTCCTTCTACTCCGCTAAAGATCCAGAAATTGACCAGGGCCGAAATGGCTAAACATCAACTTAAAGGTCTTTGTTATAATTGTGATGACAAATATTTTTCGGGACACAAGTGTAAGGAACAAAATCTTTTTATGGCCATCTCAGAGGATGTTTCGAAAGAGGATGTTGAGGCTCCCCTTGTGTCAGTTTCACCTGAACCCACTGACATAACCCCTCCCTTAGACCCTCCCAAAGTAGAACCAGTCATTTCCCTAAATGCTCTCACTGGATTCTCTACAACCCAAACCCTCAAGCTAATTGGTTACATCAAGCATATGAAGGTCATAATTCTTGTTGATAGTGGAAGCACCCATTATTTTATTCATCACTGGATTGACCAAGAAACTAATTATTATATTCGTGCAGTCAATAATTTTCAAATCATAATTGCCAATGGCGATTCCATGAAATGTGGAGGGCATTGTGAAAATGTGTGTCTCCAAATTGGTGAATACCACCTGAAATCTCATATGTTTGCTATCGACATGGGTGGTTGTGACATTGTGTTTGATGCAAAATGGCTAAGGACTTTGGGTGCCATTCTCATGGAGTTTAAGTAGTTAACCATGCAATTTGACCAGGAGGGCCAACAATATAAGTTTGAAGGCATCACCGTCGGTTCCCCGGAGATCATTAGTTCCCATCGCATGGAAAATCTACTCAAAAAAGGTCATTATAGCATTATTGCCCAACTCCATGCCATACAAGCAACTGAGACACCCTCTATGTCGCAAGACCTCCAATCCATCCTCTCTAAACATCAAGTTGTTTTTTCCACTCCAAAGGGACTTCCTCCTTCCCGTGGTGTTCATGATCATTCCATTCCCCTTGTCCCAGGAAGCCTTCCTCCCAATATATATCCCTATCGTCACCCCTTTTCCCAAAAAAATGAAATTGAAAAAATTGTTCAAGACCTGCTCAATGCAAGTGTTATCTGACTTAGTACGAGCCCCTACTCTTGACCTGTGGTCATGGTCCTTAAGAAAGAAGGTTCTTAGTGCATGTGTTTTGACTTTCGCGCCCTAAAAAAACTCACCATTAAAGACAAATTTCCCATTCCTATCATTGATGACCTCTTGGATGAATTGAGTGGTGCCCAGTTCTTTACTAAACTTGATCTTCGTTCTGGCTACCACCAGATCTGTATGAAAGAGGAAGACATTCCTAAGATTGCATTTAGAACTCATGAGGACCACTATGAGTTTTTGGTCATGCCCTTTGGCTTGTGTAATGCTATCTCCACTTTCCAAAACCTCATGAATCATGTCTTCCATCCTTTTCTCTGTCATTTTGTCTTAGTTTTCTTTGATGATATCCTCATCTATAGTAAAACCTGGACAACCCATCTTGCTCATGTGGATTGAGTTCTCCATCTACTCTCTCAACACCAACTTTTCCTCAAACAATCTAAATGTGTTTTTGGTGCCTCAGAAGTCGAGTACTTGGGTCATCTTGTTGGCAAGGTCGGCGTCAAGGTGGATCCTAAAAAGATTGAAGCTATGCAAGATTGGTCTCACCCAAAGACTCTCAAAAGCTTGCGTGGATTTCTAGGTTTAACAGGTTATTATTGCAAGTTTGTTAAGAATTATGTAAATATTGTGGTACCTCTCATTGCACTCCTTAAAAAAAATTCTTTCACTTGGACTCCAATAGCTGCTTAGGCTTTTCAAACCTTGAATATGGCCATGTGCACCACTCTAGTCCTGGCCCTTCCTGATTTCACAGAGACCTTTGTCCTGGAATGTGATGTTTCCGGGAAAGGAATTGGTGTTGTCCTTATGCAAGAGGATCGACCTTTGGCCTTTACCAGTAAACAATTGTCCAAGCACAATTTGGGCAAATCAATCTATGAAAAGGAAATGTTGGCTATTCTGCATGTCGTGGATCTTTGGCGCCCTTATCTATTGGGGAAATACTTCCAAATTAAGATAGATCATCAAAGCCTCAAGTATTTTATGGAACAACGTCTTTCCTCCTCAGAGCAACAAAAATGGGTGACTAAGCTCTTTGGATATGATTATGAGATCATTTACAAGAAAGGCAAAGACAATGTGGTTGTTGATGCACTTTCCAGAAAATATGAAGATGAAGGGTCCCTTTTTTCTCTCTCCTTCATTGTACTAGATTGGCTCCAAGCTGTTCACTAGGAATGGCTACACGATCCCAAAAGTTCGCATATGATACAACAATTGCAGTCCAATTCTCCAGTTTCCCTAGGGTACTCTTTGCTCAATGAGGAGCTTCGATACAAAGGTCCTTTTTATTTAAGTAAATAGTTAAAACTTAAATCCAAGGTACTTTATGAGCTTCATGCTACACCCACAGCTGGGCACTCCAGGTTTACCAAAACCTATGACTAGGTCAAACGTTCTTTTTTTGGGGATGGTACGAAACATGGCGTACGTAATTTTGTGGTTGAATGTGATGTGTTTCAATGCAATAAGGGCGAAATAGTCAAATCTCTTAGCACACTACAACCGCTTCCAATTCCACCTGTTATTTGGAGGGATATCTCTATGGATTTTATTGTAGGCTTACCTAAATAAGGCAATAAATCAGTCATCATGATGGTAGTTGATCGTCTTTTCAAGTATGCTCATTTCTGTGCTCTTCAACACCCATTTACATCATCCACTATCTCTCAACTTTTCATGGATCAGGTCTTCAAGCTTCATGACATGCCGCATTCTATTGTCTTTGATCGCGACCCAACTTTCACCAGCAATTTTTGGCAAGAACTATTTAAGCTACAAAGCACCCAATTGCATCTCAGCACAACTTATCATCCCCAGATTGATGGTCAAATGAAATTGTCAACAAGTGTTTGGAAACATATTTGAGGTGTTTTGCATCGGAAAGACAAAATTAGTGGGCTCAATGGTTACCACTAGTTGAATGGTGGTACAACACTTCATACCATACAACTACCTGCATGACTCCTTTTGAAGCGGTATATGGACAAAAGCCACCTTCGGTTCTCTCATATTTTCCAGGTGTCTCGAAGGTCCAGGCGGTTGACCAAACGCTTATAGTTCGAGAGGCTATTCTTTGTACCCTCAAAGAGAATTTGGTCATGGCCCAGAATCGCATGAAGCAACAAGTAGATCAAGGTCACTTTGAACATCAATTTGCCGAAGGAGATCAAGTGTTTCTTCGACTGCAACCCTACAAGCAAAATTCCCTCAAGACTGACCATTGTCAGAAACTGGCGCCCAAATTTTATGGTCCTTATATCGTTCTCAAGTGTGTGGGACAGGTGGCCTATCAATTTTCTTTTCCCATTCATTCTAAGCTCCATCCCGTTTTTCATGTTTCTTGCTTAAAGAAGGTGATTGGAACTAAGTTCCAAACTCAAACCAACCTTCGCGAGTTGGACGAAGAAGGCTCCATTTGGCTACAACCACTAGCAGTTTTGGACCAGAGTGAGCGTCGTCTGCATCAACAAACCATCAAGGAAGTGTTAGTCCAGTGGAAAGATACAACTCCAATAGATGCCACTTGGGAACCAACTACCATTATGCAACAATTTCCCCATCTCAAGCCTCAAGGACAAGGTTGTTTTGAAGGGGGGGGGCATGTTAGGGACCTAACCCCTCACGTAGGTATAATAATATGTTTCCATGTAATAAATGTCAATATTAATAAGGCCTAGCAATAAGGAATAATAATTCCAATGTAAGAAGACTTGATAAAAGCTTCCGCTTCTAGAATGATCTTCCTCCAAATGGTTCTTTTGATAGACATATTTAGTATAAATAGAAGTCTAGGGTATGAGAAATTTTGTCTTGGATATTATTGTAATAGAGCTCTGCTCTGCTGGAGGTTTCCCCCTCGAAGAGGCAAGTGAACATTGCTCTCAGAAATCAAAGTGCTCTTTCTAGTATTATTCTGGTATCATTTTGGTATTATTGTGGTGTTGTTCTGGTTATATTGTTGTTCATCTGCCATTTCTAGCTATTTATTTTTGTTTTGCATACTTTTTAATATCTAGAATATAACACGGAAAATATGGAAAAATGAGTTAAGTGAAGTAAGGACTCGTGTGCTCTAAGTATTGGTGCGTAGTGTGTCCGTACTAATTTTTGGCACGGGTGGTGGAGGACTTATGGTGCGCGGAAGATATCGGTGCATGTAGTGTGCACACTTAATATTGGAACTGCGGGGTATAGGACTGGTGGAGCACACATAATATGGGAGTGCAATACGTGCACAATGAATATGGACGCCATGCAAAATTAATGGGTGCATGCATAATAATAGTGCACGGGGCATGCACATTGAATATTGGTGATGCATAGTGAGTGTGTGTTGAATATGGGCACCACACGAAACATAATTATTGTTGTGTGCAAAGTGTTGGTGTGTAGTGCGTGCGCGTGGAATATTGGCATTATGAGGAGCATAATCGAAGATGCGCATTGAATATTGGGTGCGAGAGGGTGTGCGGTGAATGTTGGTGCGACACAAAGCAAAGCTGTCATTTGTGTAGAATATTGGTGTGCGACACAAAAGTTGTGTGCACTAGATAATGATGTGCAGAACCCAAAAAGTGAGCGTGTTAAATATTAGTGCCTGATATAAAATTTGTGCACACCGAATATTGGTGCATTGTGTGCTTGGTATTTGCATGCGTGATGAATATGAGTGTATAACATAGAATTGTTACACACACGAGATTTGAAATAAAGAAAAGGAGAGAAAAGAGGAGGAAAAGTCCTGGACAGAGAAGTCCAAATATTCATCCAGAAATTTAAATTAGGCTATTAAATTCACAAGGAATCAGAAGAAAGGATCCTGATACACTTATGGAACATAATGTGCATAGTATCTATAGAGTTCATAAGTTATTAGTCTAACAAATCTTGTTTCCTGCACATTTTGCAGAGTTAACAACAAGTTGATCAGAACAAGATTAGCACATAGATCAAAAGCATGGAAGATGCACACATAACCTACAACCATGAAGATGAGGTCAGAAGGATGTATGACAATATAGGTGATGAGGGTACAAGTCCAAATGGACATGGAGAAGGWAAGGGGCAGASTTGGGGTTAATCATTCAAATACAAATAAAACCCTTAGATACAGGCCCTTTCGACATCACCTGTAGAGCAAGTGAAGTCTCACCCGAGGAATCTAGAGGGGCTGCAGGAACCAAGGTTATGCAATGATGATGGGGAAGTGAGGCATCATTCGAGTCCTTTACTCATGAGCGCAATTCTCATAGCTTAACAGTTACCTCATCATTAAACATAATCTGTGTGCGACATTAAAACATCATATGTGATCCATACATTCAACATAAACCAGAAAACATCATAAATTGCAAACACATCATAACACAAAGATTTATGTGGTTCACCCAACTTGGGATACATCCACAACAATTGGCTTCTTATATTATTCATTAATAACTTTCTTACAACTACGCACTATGCTACAAGATATGCAACATTATCATAATCCCAAACTTACTAAGTCGTTATGTTGTAGCACATGTTCACTCCTTAGTCATACTACAGATTCCTCCCTTTCCTCAACTCTCTTACCAAAAAGCATTAGCATCTTACACGCACCATCTTCTCTTATAACTATATCCTCCCAAAGAACCTTTTTACATATTTAAACATAACAATAGGGCTAATCCCTTTACAAAAGTGGACAAAGTGTCCCCCAAAATCCGTTACAAAAGTGGACAAAGTGTCCCCCAAAATCCATTACAAAAGTGGACAAAGTGTCCCCAAAACCTACTGGTTTATAACCGTTTTCTGCCTTTTGCACACTGCTCTGTTGTGCATCCTTTTGTTGCGCTCTTTGACTCCTTGAAGTTCGCTTCGTCGCGCACTATGGTCCATCTTCTAATTTCCTTTTTCCCTTTGATCTCGTTTTGGCACAGATCCCAAAACTTATCCAAAATGCCTCTCCAACAAGCCCTCAACACTCACCTATGGCTCGTCCGAGCTACTCGGGCCTATTTCCAATGCGCCATGAATGCACCAAAGGTCGCCTTCTTCATTGTGGCATTTTCTTTGACCTTCAATTCCTTTTGTAAAATTTGTTCGATTGTTTCAGATGTTACATGATCCCACACCTTCTCGACAACTTCTTCAGTTGTGTGTTTAATGATTCCTTGAGTCGCTATGAGGGTTGTTGTCACTCTGTATGCTTCTTCTTGAAAAATTCTACCTATTTGTTGCGTGCTTGCTACTCTGCCCTAAGATGATTCATTTCTGAATATAAATTTCAGTTTCGTTCATCATATTTACCACCTCTGTTGGTGGTAATGTGCCCATTGTTGCTTGTAATTTATGCACCTTGCCCCAGGCAATCTGAATCTTCTGACTTATTTCCTATTGGACCCTGTCTTCATTCAGTCGTGTCCACACACCCATAGTCTTTGTATACAGTTGCACACATTCTACTTCTAGATACTTTATATTGTCCATCATTGTGGTCATAGTTTGCTTCTTTGTCTCCCTCTCTTTAGGTGGCGTACTTGGTGTTACGTGTGTTTCCAAATCCATTATGTATGTGTGGAAGCTCTGGATGGCTTCACTTATCTTAGTGACCCACTCTTCCACTGGGGCCTCCTTCTTGGCCTACACTTCTAGGAGTTCTTGATAGACTCGCTCGAATGTCTGTTGCATTCATTCTACTTTTTGCGCGTCCTCATCGCTCTCTTGTCTGACTTAGTTGTACTCTATTTCTAACTCCACATTTTCTGTCGTGATCTTTACTAGCTCAGTAGATGTCTTCTTAGCGTGCACATTTAGCTCTTGTGTTGCACTCATCTGTATCTCTTGCAACACATCCACTGGTAGTTGTGATAGCGCTAGATCTATGTGACCTAATGCCCTAGCCTGCTCTTGCATCTCAGTCGTGGGGAAATCGACTACCCCTATTGCTAGCTTAATTAGCCTTCTCTCCCCTGCGACTGCCAAGGAGTCGAAGATTGTTGGCCCTGCCTCTCCAGTCTTGGTAGTGTTGGTTGTTGGTTCTTCCTTTGTTTGTCGCCATGGTGTGATATTTGCGACTTCTAACAGCTATCACAGTTTTGCCATCTAGGCCTACATTTGTTTTTTCATCTCTTAATGTTGTTGTGTTGTGTGCTGAAATGCGTTGTTAGTGACTTCTTTGACCTAGTCATCGATATTCTCTAAGTCTTCTTCTGTTAGTGCTTGAATAATGACTTCCTTAATGGCTTTGCGCTTAGTCCGTCAATGTCCAGGTCTCCCTATCGCTGGCTCTTTTATCTTCCTGTCATTGCGCGGTGGTGATGGATCCTCTGGACCCTTCCCTTTTTGATGGTCCTATTCTTCTTCCTCTTCCTCCTCATCAATGTCATAGACTTTTGGGTTGGGCTACACCAATGGCTATGTCTCTGTGGGTGGGATCTTCCACTCCTCGTCCCAATCATCCATGATGTTTCCCATCTCCTCTTATGTCAGTCTGTATTGTGTCGGAAACCATTGTTGGTTTGGTTCTTTCTTTACCTGAATGTACATGTGGTGGCGCTCTTCCTCAAACTGCACCACTTCCTTGTATGCCTCAACTACCTAAGGTAGTATGCATGAGGTCTTCTCTATGATGTCTCTGATAGTTTCCTTGTAGATATAGAATGCGACAGTAGTGTCCATCTGGTGCACCTTATGTGTAGTGTACCACAGGCTCTGATAGCACGTGGCTAAGCAAGGCTTCTCCTTCAAGCCCAAAAACGGACTATCATCCAGCTCTCTCCAGGGTGATAGCGCAATTAGGATCAATAACCATGAGTAGTGAAATTTTGTTCCCTTGTCCCATGCTTCCTCGCAGTCAATCAAGAATTGGTTCAACAAAAATGTTTCCCAGTTCATCTAGACACCTCTACACATTTTTCTGCAGTTGTTATAACCGTTGTCAGGACCTGATATTTTATGCATTTCCTCAATAGTTTATAGCTTAAGGCTCACGTCGCAAACCTTACTGTCGGGTCACATATGCTAGGGGCATCCAGGTCGCGTTGTCCTCAAAATGAGTGAAATTTTTCTTTCATGCTCTCGATGAGAGCTTTCTCCTTCTTTTTATCGAAAAACTTGGATGCAGGGTCTAGTCCCTGTGACAAAAGACCTATAATGCACACTGTCAAATCAATATCAATGGATATTGGCATGTCAAGCCACATGTATCCTTTGTGCATACAACTTAGAAACATTTTCATGCATGTGTTGATCTCTTGGCTTCATCCAAAATGCGGTATGTCAAACAGGTTTAGGAGATCACCTTCTTTATGCAACCCCCTAGCCCACACCTGTGGTTCGATCATGATCATGTGGGTCTCGGAACTAATGAATTTCATTAGGAACTTACCAGGTATGAGCTTTAGGAACTTATTTTCATTAATGATATCATGGTCAACGTACTTCAAAGTTGGTATCATACCTAACATATCTTGTTCTACTATGAGTCCCTCTGGGATCGGTGGCTTGACTAATGATACTTGGCCTCTTTCTACAAGTGGACGTGTGTTGCTGATGGATTCCTTGGCGAGATATAATCCCTGGGAAATTGTTTGGTTGAGCACAAAGATTCTTGTGTTTCTTCGACTACTTGCAGCATTGCAGGCTGGTTGCACAGTTTCTTTGGTACTGAGGTTCATGTTGTTGCTGCCTTAAGTGCCATTTTTACTGCGAAGTTGGTTTCAACTTCTACCTAGTTCTGGAACTCTATTCTAGTATTTAGCTCTGTAACTTCGACTCTTTGGCTGTGCAATCTTCGACTCTCTATGTAAACTTTGAACAATGATCTTCTCTCGTTGGCCTTTTGCGTGCTTTTATGCTTTATTGCCAGCTGTAGTTTCCTTCCACACCTAAACTCTCTGTCTAATGCACTAATGGTTGTCATTCATTACCTGCTTTTATTGCTCCATCACTTTGTATATTCAACGAATTATCCGTTCAATTTTGCAGTCAATCAAGATCTTCTGCATTTAATGGTACGCGATGCCACTACTTCATCGTCATGATAACCCTTTATTGCATGTCCCATCATGGATTGTGTTAAATGCTTCTAGATTTCATCTACGCAGTCTCGATTCTTGTCACAATCTTGTTTCCTTCGTGTGTATTTTCTTCTACTTACTCTTTTCTTATTTGAGATAATTTCTTGCTTCTCCTCTTTACGCGTAATCGAAACTTCTTTACCTCCTCAACTTCCAACCTCTTCTCTTGACATGTTTCTTGCTTTTTCCCGTTTTACCTGCTTTTTTTTTATTTCTCTATATTTTGTTCTATAGTACACCATAATACAATTTTAAAGTATGCAACTCATCTAGTGAGCGGAAGGACGGTCGTCCCTTTACAGTTTCAGTCGACTCTCGTTCACTAGTCCTTCCATGACTTATCCATCCAACTGCTCTAACTGAACAACACCTACACCAATCACATATATGATCACATATGGTCCTAGCCAGTGCATCCTGAACTTTCCAGGGTGTTGTAAGAACTCGTTGTCATAAAACAGTACTAGATCTCCTATATGGATTTTTTTCTACTTGATGTGTCTATCGTGCCATGCCTTTTCTCATGCTTTATGTACTTGCTGATGCAATCCTGTGATAAACCAATCTTCCTCTACTATTAGTAATTGTGATAGTCTTTCTTCCACTGCGTAGAAATTCATAAGGTCTGTCATTGCAGCAATGCATAGACTCGGTACAAGAAACTCCATGGCCATGATTGCTTCTTGGCCAAATGTTAACTTAAAGGGTGTCTGTCCTCTTAAATTCTTGCATGTAGTTATGTAAGCCCAAATCACTGCAAGAATTCTTAAATCCCAGTCATCTCACCCTACGTTGACACCTTGGTCAATGCATTCTCCAGTACCTTGTTGATGGCCTCCACCATTCCATTTGCTTGCGGGTGATATAGAGTGCTCTTTAAATGTTTTATTTGGAACTCTTATGTTAGTGCTGCAATTGTCTTATTCAAAAAGTGAGTCCCTTGGTTGCTCATAAGCATTTTAGGACACCCAAATCTTGTAAATATGTTCTCAAACAAGAACCGGGTAGTTGCCTCCGCACTGCAATCTGTAACTGGTTCCACTTCTGCCCATATTGTAAAGTAGTATGTCGCGATAATTATGTATCTGCCTCCTATTCGGCTCGCTGGTGGGTTAATTGGTCCAACAAAATCCACTGCCCATTTGTCAAACGCTTGCAAGGTAACTTGCGGATTCAAGGGTGTTAGTCCCTAAGCCTGTTTCTACCTTTCTATTCTTAAATTTCAACCTATTCTATCAAAACTTGTCCTGAACCTATTTGCCTTTTATGGTTGCACCTTTTAACACTTTACCTCTCATTTTGGCATGATTTGTTTTTTGCTTGAATTGGTTTTCATTCGCTTCTTATAGGATAAGTTTGAAATTTTGCATGGAAAGAGATGTGTCACATCGGATGTGTTATTTATAAGTACATTTTCCAAGGTTAAAGGAATAAATAAGGACGCTACAAGAATGTTGCCATTCTTGTAGCACATGAGGAAATCATTATTTCAAGTGCGCTTCAAAGCCGAAGATCGTCTTAGCAGCTCTGAAATCATGCATGAGATGGTGCAAACGATTGTGGTATTTAATTATGTCATATCTAAATGATTAGTATATCCCTATGCACGATTTAATGAATATGAATCCAAATCTACTCATGCTTACATCAAATTCGGGTGTTAGGCCATGAATTAAAAACACACAAAATTATGATTTCAAGTTTTTAAAGAGTTTCTTAAATAAATGGAAATACAAATTAATGTCATATGCAACAAAAACCTTTTTGCGTTAGTTGTTCTGTGCAGGCATCTATGAAGGCCCTAGTAAGGAGAAACCCTAATTCTCGCAGGTATAACAGAGATTATGGTCAGTGTGGACGTGCCAGAGTGGAATATGTCTCCCAAGAAAGGTGGTTGAGTCATCCAATTAGAACTACATGGGATCAAATTATTAGAAGCTCGCCCTGAAATCTTGCAGAAATTCAGGGAGTTTAGAGTTCCACTGTAAATTTGATTTGACCATATCTTTCAAATCGTGCATCCATTCTCTACGAAATTTGAAGGGGACATGCATTAGAGAAGATGAACAAACCCAATGAATTCCAAGTCAAAATAATCCATCTTTTTCGAGAAATGAGCCACCATCACCTAGTACCATTTTATGTTTTTCTTGAAAACCGTGAACTGGGTTTGTCTCAAAATTGGCTTGCCAAAGCATCATGACGATATTAATACGTTGACAACAAATCAGCTCGACCCAATTTTTCATTTGGGAGAAAAATGGAAAAGATTTAATACATGAAAACATGGTATTCAACCATATCAAAGTCAAATGATGAAACATAGAAGCTTCAACAGTCTAGTCCTTTGATTTATGAAACATTGGGGTTTGAAAAATATTTTCTTCATCACCTGTCCCAACAAAAGACAATATTGTTAATGAGCAATAGAAAACGTTTCCTTCAGTAAGAAGAAATAGCAAAACAAGAATTAAAATCCTCTATACAGAAGCAAGAGGCTTTAGAATGTGGAAAGGTTTACACAAGAAGAAGGACCAAACATATAAAACAAATAAGGTCAATTGTCTGATCAACAAATGGAATCTGAACCTGTTCAAGAAACCCTAAATTTGCATACTAAGGAAAATCCAGAGTCTAAATAGAGCAAGAGGAGCAAGGGAAAACAACTAGTAAGTATGCCTAC
Source organism: Picea sitchensis (assembly GCA_010110895.2). Taxonomy (NCBI): domain Eukaryota; kingdom Viridiplantae; phylum Streptophyta; class Pinopsida; order Pinales; family Pinaceae; genus Picea; species Picea sitchensis. The sequence goes on from SNQJ01S0069455.1 coordinate 34,622, forward strand.
CAGGCCCACAAATAAGACGAGATTAAATTCTAAGGCTATGTTTAGGTCTTCTTTGAAGAACAAAAAATTGATTATTATAGATAAATAGACCCCTCAAAAAATCCCTATAGTAATAAAGAAGGAAAATTTGGAAATTCAAATATTAAAGGGAATGCATATGAGGAAAACTAGAAGAAACAAAGGGAAAAGGACAATTTCCAAGGCCAAATCTCCTCCATTGAAGGATAAAATGGAACAAAGTCTTACCCCTAGCCCTGTGTTACCAGAGCTGCTAGAACTATGTGTGGGAGAACCAGTCTCTACATCATCTGAACCTGCAAAGAAGAACAATGTTAAGTTGTCATCTCCAAAAATCATAAGTTTCAAAGAAAGTCCAAGAAGCCTAAGCTTTCTATTGATTTGAATAGGCCAGCAACAAAGGATGATCAATACCAGGACAATAATTAAACAAAGGATATCCTTCAAAAACAGAGATCTGGAAATTCAAAATTTCAAGCTACATCAGAAATTGAAGAATTTCTTGTAGGTGATTATTTTCGCAGTCATCTTCTAACATGTTTCCCAAGCAAATGGTGAAGGATTTGGAAAATCCATTCAAAACCCACTTGTAGAATGGGCCAAATTAGGCAACAGATAGGAAGTTTCCCAAAAATGTGAACCATTAGGGAGCTGTAGGTGAATCTTTGAAGGAGATTTTTCTAGATTTTGTGAATTTTGTTTCCTAAAAAATTGCCTAGTCATGGTTGAGTTGCCACCTCATCAGTTCGACCTGTCCTTGATCGTGGGAAATAGTACATGAATTTTGAGTAAGTTGTTGTGATGGACTATGATTTGGATCATATTTTGTTAGGAGTTAAGGATATGGTCCTAAAATATAGTATCTTTCCCCTATGATCTAATATTCTATTTGATTGCCCATTGAATGAAATGATGTAATTACTATCTAATAGCCAAGTATATTGAATCATAATCAAAACAATAACTAGGTTTTAGGATTTGAGATCCAAATGGAAACCAACTATTTGTATAAAAAGGAAACTAGATGACAGAGTAAGAGGTTTAGATTTTGTGAGATCGAAGGAACATATCGATCTGGATTGTAATGCCTGGAATCTATTACATTTTGCACTCAATGGAAAAAACATTATGATGGTTAGACTATATTATTCTTGTCTTATATTTATTCTATCTTACTTGAATTCATTTGAATCTTTTGCAAAGCATTTGGTTTATCTTGTTACGTATTGAATGTCAGTAAAGATTTTTCTATCACATGTCACAGGATTTGTGTTTAAGTTATTCTTTCTAGTTTGTAAATGATATTTGGGATTAGAAAATCTTCTTTGTAAGTGAACAGATTGTGAAACTTGCAGCTTCTCTCTTCTTATGTTTATCTCCATTTTATCTAATTGGTCAGAATGAATGCCATTGACTAAGTTGAGTGTTTTATAAACCTGATCTAAAAGTGTAACCATGATCTTATGTTGTCCAACCTATCCACTGCCTGATCCACAAACCAACCTATAAACTCAACTTGATTCACCAAAATAAACCATTGCAATAATAGAGGTTCCCTAGCTTTGCCCCTTAGTAGTGAGGTGTAGACTTCAGGGATAACAAAGGGCACGTGTTACCCATGATTTTGGTCATCATGATGGTGTATTGATGATGGTGTACTCAGGCTCCTCATAAGAACTTTCTCCTGAGAAAATTGACATTCATATCTTCCCAGAAAACATACTTTTGAAGAGAGTTCGCGGGTTGCTAATATACCAGGGTGCGAGAATGACCCATTCTCGCAGGTTGCCTTAAGCTAGGGTGCAAACTTCTCGCACTGTGCTACATAGCTAGGGTGCGAACTTGCTCTAAAGCTTGGAAAAAGATGGATTCTCGATGGTTCTAGAAGGGAATCTTCTAGAAGAATGGGTTGGCATTCGAATGGTTATCCTTGTACTGGTTTCCCTGATATTGTGGGATCATTATTATCCAAGTAACCATCTCATTCTCTCCCATATATTGAAGGAATTCTCATGGAAAAGGTTAAGCAAGATTCATTGGAGAATTGGTGAAAGAATTGTGTGAAGGACTTAACTTGAATAGGAGCTTGGAGACTCTAACAAGTCTATCAAGAGGGATTTGATCTTCTTCATACAAGGATTGAGAAAGTGTGTGTGTTGGAGCCAAGAGCCACTGAAAGGGAGCTTGCGACATCAAGGCAATCAGGTTGTAATCTTCTACTTTCAATTAATATGATACAATGACATGTCCTTTTCCCATAAAGCTATTCTCACTTTATTGTGTAATTCCTTGATCATACACATAAGTTGACAGTTGAATATATTTTGCTATCTTCACTTTGGTTGGTTTGTGTTGTCTTGGTCTTGACCTCACGAGAGCACCGGAGCGAAGCGGGAGCAACAGAAACCCTAGGAAGCGATACAAAGGTATGTTACTTGTTCCTCCCTACTAACTAATTCAATGGTCAAAACTTAGGGAAAGAGTCATGTCCTATCCTGTTTTGTTCTAGATCCAGGTGGATCTAGGGAGATCAGTTAGTGTCCGCACCTACCGATTAGTCCGATAACAAAATTGGTGACTCCACTGGGGAAATAACCCGTTTTCTTTGTGGTTTTTGGTATTTTTCCTTGGCCATTTGCTCTTGCCTTACCTTTCTCCATTCATATCAATCTCTGAGTCTTCAGGATACCCTGATAGACCCTATGGGTCCAAAGGCCTCTTCAAATTTTGTGTCTTTTTCAAAAAATTTGATTAGTTTCATACATTCTCGCACTGCACTCCACAGTGGCTTGCGAGAATATACTGAGTTCGCACCTTGCTTTTAGGTTCAGTGCGAGTTTCTCGCACTCTACTCAAAGCTCACCTGCGAGAATCACCTATTCTCGCACTGTGTAATACTCTCAGCCTGCGAACCCTGTTTTTCAAAATTTTGGCTTTAAGACTTTTTGCATGATCAACTGCCTAGATCATTTTAGGTGCCTAAAAAGAGTGTTTTGGACCTTTGGTTGTTGTTTTCTTGTCTTCGTTCTTGTGCACGAACAGTCTTAGGAAATCAAGACT
>SNQJ01S0069456.1:0-11389 GCA_010110895.2 Picea sitchensis
TGGGAAGGCGACTAGCCAGAGTGGAGGAAAGAGGGTTTGTGGGCGGAGGGGAAAATACAAGAATCATGATCCACTCCACAAACCCTATTTTTTTAATTTTTTATTTCGTTTTTTTTTTCCAAAAAAAAACTATGTTTTTTTTTTAATTAATTTTTTTCTGTAATTTCAAAAAACAAATTATCATTTTTTAAAGTTTAAAACTTCTCTTTTTTTAATTGTTTAAAAAACCTATAAAACTAAAAAAAATGTGTTTTTAAAATTATTGTTATTTATTTTAATTTATTTTAATTGTTTTTGGTAATTTATCTTTTTTTAAAATATTATGATGTCATTTCAATTAAATTTTTCATTTATATTATATATTTTTTTCAAAAAAACATGTTTTTCTCTTTGTTTCAAGTATTTTCCTTATATATGTATCTTTAAAATGTTGCAATTTTATGCATAAAGAAATTAGTGTGTCCCCCACACCCTACCCTGTAGACCAGCACCCAGCCTGTGGGGCAAGCGTGGAGTGCATCGTGGGAGGGGAGGGGAGGGGAGGGAAGGGTGGATGTGCATGAGCCACCAAGGTGGATCAAGGCAGTGGGTGTGTGGGTTGGTGGGTGGACATGGGGTTGTATGGGAGGGGAAAATTTGAAAATCATACCCCACTTTACGAACCCCATATTTTAAAATTAAAAAAAAAAAAATAATTCAAAAGAATTTTTCTTTTCTTTTTTTAATAATTTTNTTAAAATTATTATTATTTTATTTATTTATTTGAATTGTTTTGGTATTTTTTCCTTTTTTAATATTATGGTGACATTTCAATTAAAACGTTTATTTTTGTTGTTTAATTTTTCTAAAAAAAACATGTTTTTATCTTTCTTTCAAGGATTTTCCTTCTATATTTATCTTTAAGATGACAATTTTTCTACTTGTAGCACCACGTTTCGATTTAGAGGTTGATTCGATGGTTTCAGTTCACAACTATATTATTTGTCAAGGCCAAAGTTTCAAACGAGTTGTAATGTTAACCCTAAAGAAAAGGGGGTGATGCAGTTGGACACTTTTCATTTCAAGGGTTGATTACAAGATTTTCTTTTGGAATGGTACGAGTTGTTGAGACCATGATTTCAACAAGTTATAATTTTAACCCTAAAAAATATGGGTGATGCTAGGAGCAACACTTTTTATGTTTGGGGGTCAATTTTAAGGATTTTGTTTGCAACTTTATAAATAATGGTGACAAAATTTTGTAATTTTAAATCTAAGAAGAAAAGGGTGTTATTGGTAGCACTATTTTTTTAAAAGGAGATAAAAATATCCACTAAATGCGACCTTAAAAAAAAAAGAACTCTGGAGGGTTCTTGTCAAGTTGGTAACTTTGTTTATTGATCATTAGCCTAGACCTTGTGGGTCCCTAGGCTAGATCATGCATATACTTGAGAGTTTTCCCTAGTTGATGTAATTGGGAGAGTTTGTTGAAGAACGCGAAGGCCTTGCTTCTATGGATGTTTCCCCAACCTTGGGTTTTACCATGTAGATCCTCTTGTCTCCACTATTTTGTTTGTTAGATCTATTTCATTGGATTAATTATTTCCATAGGGATTTAGATAGGTTAGATTTATGGTTATTTGTTTATGCATATGCTCTTGGTCTTTCAGAGAAGGGCTCACAAAATAAGGTAAGAGGGGAGTTATTCTCTCATGAATGGGAGGTACCAAAACATAGAGGAGAAGAAGAGAAAGAGAAGAATAAGGGAAGAAAAATTAAGGGAAAAGAGAGAAACTATGAGAATGTAAGATTTCATAATTAGCCATAATGGTAGAGAGTATTTATGGATAAACATTGTGTACAAGGTTTCAAAACGTCTGTGGACACTTCACCCATCATTAGGTACAACCATTGATCCTTTTGGTTTTCCCTGATGATGGGTGGAGTGTACATGGATGTTTCAAAACCTTGTAAACAATGTTTATCTAGAAATACTCTCTACTAGAGAGAAACTAGTTCTCTCACTAGGGTAGAGTTGCAAATAAAGAAGAATAGAGAAGGGAGAAGAGAGTAAAATGAGAGAAGAAGAAGAGGAGATAGTTCCATTAAGCAGTTGGGTAGAACTATCATTGATAGAAACTATATGGTACAACAATGACATTTTTCCAATAGGGATTGAGAAGAGAACAATGAAACAAAGAATGTAATTAATAAAAAAAAATAGAGAAGGGAGGATAGTTGTGCATTGACAATGCAAGCATAAAGAACTAAAGTAAGCTCCTATTTTTGAACCACTTGTAGGACTGACTAAGACTAAGGCTAGCAGGGGTCCATCTTTAGTATTTTAAAAATGAGATATTTAACCCAAGAGTAATTAGCAGTGGATGAAAGCCCATCGAGGCATTAAATTGTGTAAATTTATGAAATTAGCATTTTAATGACACAATGGATTGTGTGAAATGAATATTTCCTTTGTATGCTTGTTTTTGGTTTTAAATTATATGTGTTCCTCCTACATTTGATGTATCCTCTAAGTGTATATTGGCAACCCAGTGTCGTCGTGGTTTGTATTCCATCCTAGGTTTCACTATTTGGTATCAAAGAAAGAATATTCTTATTGTAAATTAGAACTCTATCAAACAGAAAGGATGCCAGGTATATGTTGTTTGATAGAACAAATCCATTGTTTGTTGGGTATAAATGTAGGGGAAGGAATGAGAATAGCTCCAAACAGTGGTTGGTAGATGTTAATAAGTTGATGGTGCACATATTAAAGGCAAAATTCACATTGTGAGGTGGAGAAGTGCTGGGTGGGTTTTGAGTTTGCTTATGGTTTCTAAAAGACCCATGATCCTTGATTTCTCTATACATAAGATAACCCATTATGGTTTTGAAGGTTAAAGGTGTAATGCCATGATTTTGACCCCTAGATTATGAATTTATTTGTAATGATGAAATGACGATAAGTTGGACATATCTGGTGTCAGTAATAATGACCATTGACATTGTAAATATGTACATTGAAATATAATATAAATACACTAATGTTGGACAATTGGTTGTCATTTATATCAACAAGCAGTGGTTGTCATTGATGTCAACAGATGTGATGGTTGTATTTGGAGAAGTCTCCAAAGTGGTCCCCTTATGGCGTAGCTCTAATCATGGACCTCATGGGAAGATGATTTGAAGAACTCTACAAGAAGCCTCATAGGTGTGGTTATGGAACTAGAAGTTGATCACGGGAAAAAATCATGAAGGATAGTGTGAATGTAGCTAATTCACTCATGGATGGATAGTCCTTGTCATGCCATTTCTGGTGATAGGTGGTACACCATGTGGTTCCTCACGACTGAGGAGTTATGGCCTTGTGAAGTTAGATGCCCCGAAGAATGATCAAGAAGACCCTAGTTAGTTACAAGAATTTAATGAAAGGTTAAAGTAGTTGTAACAAGAAAGTTAAGAATCCTCTAATATTAAGGAAAGAGGTTACCCAACAAAAGTATAAATACACCTCAAGGAGTCATTCACAAGAGAATTCACTCACTTATTCTATTGAACATATTCTAGTGAACTAGTGATCTATTTGGCAAGTTTGCGATGATGAAATATGAGGTAGAGGCAAGTAAGAAGTGCAGGAGATTCGGTATTGAAGAGGAGAGGGAAGTTTGTTGAGGAAACCCTAGTTTGGTTGACCCCCACGGGTCAGACCACTGGTTTCTTGGAGGCATCCCCATAGGTTTCTTACAAGATGTCTTAGTCCCACGAGGACAAGACAAATTTGGGGGTAATTCTAGTACCATGTCCCTGAAGTCAGAAGTAAGCCTATAGGTCAGATCTAGTGTGCATCATGTCAGCTACAGAGGTATTGTTATGGTTATGTTCTTGTTTTTTAGATGTATGATTGAGGTATATACTTGATGTATGGTGGCGTATGCATGGATGAACATGCTTTGGTTCTTTGAGGCACTTCATTGATGATATGGTACAGATCTATGCTATGGTATATGGTACATGTTCTATACATGGTTGATGATCTAGTACATGGTATATGATTTGATTTTATGGTATCAACATTTATCATATCTTATGGTACATTATTGATGCATGTTATACTACACATGTCGGTACACAGTTGATGGATGATATGGTATAGGTTCTGGTATAAATCATGTTGATGATTAGTTATAGGTTGATGGTACAGTGATAGTGACAGGTTGGATACAGTGACAAGTTGATGTGACAGGTTACAAGTTGATGGTACAGTGACAGTGAAAGAGACAGTGGCAGTGACTGTGGTAGTGACAGATGGTCTACATTTATATTTCAAGGCAATAGGACAAGGAAAGGAAAGGGGTTCCTAGCCTCCTTCTGATTGGTGTTGAAGAAATTAGGGAGTTGGAGCTTCCTTCAGGTTAGAGCCTGAGAATTAGGGGGTTGTATCCTCCTTTTGGTTGGAGCCAGAGAATTCAGGGAGTTGTAGCTTCCTTCAAGTTGGATCTTGTAAATAGGGGGTCATATCCTCCTTCCAATTGAAGCTAGATAATTGGGAATTTGGTGCTTCCAATGAATTTATTATTTTGATATATAAGAAAAACATTTTGTGGTTTTATCCCATTTGGGTTTTCGTGTAAATTCTAGTGTATTGTGTTTTTGTGGATGTCTATTATGCTTTGTTGATTTATATTTCTCATGATATATTGATGATATATTGTTGATGATGTTAATGATTACATATTGTGGTTAAAAGTGATAATAAAAGGATCTCATATTGATTCACCCCCCCCTCTCAGTATTCCAACAATTGGTATCAGAGTAGGTCCTTCAAGAAATAGTCTAACCACTGGAAGGAGATCATGGAATACACTATGATTGGACCACCAAGGTTCGATGAACAAAACTATTCCTTTTGGAGTAAAATAATGCAAACATTTTTACAGGCATAGGGATTTGATTTTTGGCAGTCAGCAGTAGATGGATATGCGACGCCAACCACTCTCCCAACTACCAATTTGGAAAGAAAACTAGCGGAAAAAATGCAAAGACTAAAGGCACCATTCTAAGCAGTCTGGATGATTCATTATTTGTCAAATTTATGCATTCCAAGACCACAAAGGATATTTGTGATAAAATTTAAAATATTTATGAAGGAGATAACAAAGTCAAGGGAGCTAATCTTTAAACCCTTAGAGACAAGTTTTAGAAACTAAAGATGAAGGCAGATGAATACATTGCAGCCTACTTTCTACGAGTTGATGAAACAATGAACACTATTAGAGGAATGGGAGAAGAATTTGATGAGTTAGTGGTCGTTAAAAGGTTCTAAGATATCTACCTATAGGATTTGATCCTAAGATGTCAGCCCTGGAAGAAAGAACATATCTTGAGAGTTTGAGCATGGATGAGATACATGGAATATTCCCATCTTATTAAATGAGGATAAAACAAGAGAACCCAGTCACTAAGGAAGCAACGTTCAAAGAATCCAAGAATACGAAGAAGAAAAACAAGAAAAGTCAAAACTAGATTGCAGTTGCAACGATGAATCGGAGGAAGATGAAGAAGTGGAAAACTTCGTAAAGACGTTGAAAAGAGGAACCGACAAGTACACAGGTATGCTTCCATTGAAAATTTTCAATTGTAATGGTATTGGTATTTTTTCTTCTAAATGTCCCTATCCTAATAATAAAGGTAGCAATGAAGAACAAGATCCTAAGAAGAAAATAAAAATCAAAAGGGAGACAAGAGAAGGAACAAAAAGAAAAGCTTCTACTCAAAGGAAGACAGTTCTTCATCAGACGAGGATGATGATAGTGAAAATGATTCAGAAAGAGTACTCTTCATGGTAGTACAATATGATGAAGAAGATTATAAATATTCTGAAGAAGAAGGAGAAGTCGATCTCAAAGAAGAATTAATCAGTGCCTTAGAAGAACAAGGGAAATAAAGAAAGAAAATCAAGTCACTCAAGGAAGAGTTAAAGAGGAAAGAAGGATCTCAAAATTCCAACTCAGAAGAATTCGAGCTGATAATCACGAAGTTAGAGATCCAAGTAGAAGAAGACAAAAGGATTGAAGAAAAAATCAGAAGTTAGTTAGAAGAAAAGGAGAATATGATTGAAATCTTGGAAGAAGAAATCGTCACTCTGAGAAAATATCTTCAATACTAGAATAACACCAAAATATTGGATGAGATCATTAGTAATAAAAGGCCATACTAAGATAGGTCCAAGATAGGATACAACCAGATGCAGACCGAGAAATGTTTGAACTCCAAGACAACAAAAAAGGAAGCGGAACAAAGCACCTATGCAGAAATAGTCAGAGGCACTCAAGAACAAAATCACAGAAGAACTGGACCACCTAGAAGATTCAAAACAAAAAACCAGCAATCAACATCATCTCAAGAAGAAGAAGGTTTCAGAATAGCAACATCATTCAAAAGAACCCCTACACCTAGGTATCAAATTATTTTTCTTGGTTTATGCTATTCTTGTAACAATTTCGGTCACAAAGATGCAAACTATAGAGCCTATACCAAGAAAAGCATCAACCATGAAGGTTATCCAAACAACATTTATCTCAAAAAGTCACATGAAGCACATGACATAAATCACAACAATTTTGGTTCACTAAGTAATGAAATCGAGTGCCACAAGTTCAACAATTTTGGACACATGGTCAAAGATTGTAAATTGACTGTTCTTCCAAGGGAACCAAATAAGAACATCAATAGTCACAAATAGGAACCACAAAGGATATGGAGAAGGAAGCAAGATCAATTCAATAATGAAGAATGATTGATTTCTTTACAAGCTCAACACAAGAAAAGTGGGTGGTATGTTGACAACGGTTGTTCAAAGCATATGACAGGTGACAAGAAAAGGTTTCTGACACTAAAGAAGGAATGAGATGGATTAGTTCCATTTGGAAATTATAACTCAGCCATAATTATAGGAAGAGGCACAGTCAAGCTTGAAATAAAGGATGCCAAGGTAGAAAATGTTCTACTAAGTTGAAGATATAAAGAAAAATATTATAAGTGTAAGTGAAACATGTGTGATAAAGGACACAAAATTTTGTTTGACTCGAAAAAATGTGAGATAAGGAAAGAAGGATCAGGAAAGTTGGTGGATACAACTAAAAGAACTCCAAACAATATATATGTCTTGAATGAAATTGGAAAGGAAAGATGTTTCTTAGTAAAGGAAAATGAAAGTTGGCTCTGGCACAAAAGAATGGGTCACATGAACTTTGATAACCTTGTCAAAATCAACAGAAATAAAGTAGTGAAAGAAATGCTCGAGATCTTGAAGCTAGAAAATACTCTATCATGTGAGTATTGTCTACAAGGAAAACAAACTAGGACCAAGTTCAAATCAAAAGAGTACTCCATGACAAAACCATTGGAGATTGTACACACTGATCTATGTGGACCTATAAGAAAAAAGGGATTAAATTAAGAACAATACTTTATGCTATTGGTTGATGACTACATAAGAATGACTGCAATTTGTTTTCTCAAGAAGAAGTTAGAGGTATTCGAACACTTCAAGATATACAAAGAGATGGCTGAAACTGAGATGAAATTGAAAATCAAGTGCTTAAGATCAGACAATGGAGGAGAGTTTAGATCAAAGGAATTCATGAATTTCTATGGTGAACATGGAATAAAGAGACAGTTCTCAACAGCCATGACACCTCATCAAAATGGAGTGGTCAAAAGGAAGAAAAAAAGAGTACAGGAAATGGCGAGAACCATGTTGAAAGATTCCAAGTTGAGTCACATTTTCGGGGCAAAAGTAGTACATACATCAATTCACATCTTGAATAGAGGAATGCTCAGAAGTAACACTGATAAGACTCCCTACGAGTTATGGAAAGGAAGACTGACGAATGTGAATCATTTCAAAGTATTTGGAAGAAAATGCTACATCAAAAGAGAAGATGGAAATCTTGGAAAATTTTACTCCCGAGTCGATAAGGGCATACTAGTTGGGTATTCAAGAAAAATCAAAGCATACAAAATCCTTAATCCAAGACTCAACAAAATCCTAGAAATCATCAATGTAATGACCAATGAGACATATTTTCATAAGGAAAAAGACGAACCAAAGACTTAGAAGAGAAGGATGATGAGGAATATATAAAAGAAGTAGAAGTATAAGAAGAAGTGGAGGAAGAAGAAGATCAACCATAAGCAGAACAAGAGGAAGATCAACAACATATACCTCCTAAGACACCCAACCGACAAGTACAGAAAAATAATCCACCATAACAAAATATTGGGAATAAATATGTAGGAGTTGAAACTTGAAGAAGAATACTTTCACCATAACAAAAGAACCTAGCATTGTTATCTACAGTTGAACCAATCAGGTTTGAAGAGGCCAACAAAGATGAACACTGGATCAAGGCTATGTATGAATAATTGGATGAGATAGAGGATAATGACACATGGGAACTGGTTCCAACACCGAAGAACAAGAACGTGATTGGTACAAAGTGAGTTTTCTGAAACAAACTGAACGAGGATGGACAAGTAACCAGAAACAAAGCAAGGTTAGTTTGCAAAGGATACACTTAGATTGAAGGTATAGATTTTGAAGCGACCTTTGCCACAATTGTGAGGATGGAATCAATCATATTGATCTTAGCCGATGCATATTCCAAAAGAATAAAGGTGTATTAGATGGATGCTAAGTCATCCTTTCTTAATGGAGAATTAGAATAAGAAGTCTACATCGAGCAGCTAGAAGGATTTCTACTCTCAGAAAAGGAAGATTGTGTTTGCAGATTGAATAAATCAATGTACGGACTCAAATAGGACCCCAAATCATGGTATTAAAGATTTGATAGGTATCTACAACAACAAGGATTCAGGAAAGGTAATGCAGACAATAATATCTACATAAAAGTGGATCGAGACAATATATTGATAATTGAATTTTATGTAGATGACATCATTTTCAGAAGTGATGATGAAAGGATGAGTCAAAAGTTTGCTAGAGATATGAAAAGTGAGTCCGAAAGGTATTTTATTGGTGAATTACATTTCTTTTTGGGATTACAGATATGTCAGCGTGATAAAGGTATTTTCATCTCTCAGGCAAAGTATATCATAGAATGATAAAGAAGTTTGGAATGGAAGATTGCAAACCCGTGAGCACTCTTATGCAGACGAATTGTAAGTTGAGCAAGGAAGATGAATATAAGGATGTAGATCAAACACTCTACAGATCAATGATGGGAAGCTTACTCTATATGACAACCTCGAGAACGAATGTGATGCAAGCATTTGGAAGAATTGTGATATTTCAAGCAGCACCGAAAGAAACACATGTCAAGGAAGTAAAAAGAATACTCAGATATCTTAAGGAAACAAAGAATTTTGGATTATGGTATCCAAAAGGGAATGATATATCCTTGGTAGACTACACATATGCAGATTATGCAGGAAACATTGATGATAGAAGAAGTGCAATTAGAGAGGCCTTCTACTTGGGTGAGTGCCTGGTATCATGGTTGAGAAAGAAACTGTCATCGATATCTTTGTACATAGCATAAGCATAACATACTGCAACAGTAGAATGTTGCACTCAAGTTCTATGGATGAAGCATACCCTACAAGATATAAAGGTGGAATACGGTGAGCCTATTTTGGTACTCTGTGATAACACCAGTTCCATCAATATCTCGAAGAATATAGTATTTCATTCCAAGACGAAGCACATTCCAATCAATTTTCAGTTTCTACGAGAACATGTTACAAAGAAGAACATAAAGATAGAGTACATTGGGACAAAAGAAAAGATTGAATATATCTTCACCAAAACTCTTCCGAGGGAGAGCTTTGAGTATCTTCGACATAATATTGTAGTATTTTCTTCCCCACAATGATCCACACAACATCAGACATAGTAAGATAGGGGGAGAGAAGCAAAAGAATTGATGAATACAAGTAAATAATATTTTTAATTATTTTCATATACATTAGAGATTTATACGAGGAATCACCATGAAGAGAAAGAAAAGGTTTGTAGATAGGGGGAGTAGCCCCAAGGAAACTTACCCTTTTCCATTGATTTTAAAGGGGGAGAGAAAGAATAGATGCATGGAAATGAAGAGAAAGAATAAATGCATGAAGATAGAGGGAGCATGAGTGTTCCCATGCCATCAATGTTGTCATCAATGCCAAAGGGGGATATTGTTGGAAAGTTGGTTTCATTGATATTAACCAGAAGTGGTTGTCATTGATGTCAACAGATGTGATGGGTGTATTTGGAGAAGTCTCCAAATTGGTTCGATTATGGCATAGCTCTAAGCATGGATCTCATGGGAAGACGCTTTGAAAAATTCTACAAGAAGCCCCATAGGTGTGGTTATTGTTGGTTGTGGAGCTTGATTATCTTCCTGATTCAGAGATCTTTTACTTTCAACCATGTTTATACCCCATGAAGTATTTACACCCCAGAAGTATGTACACTCTTCCACGCGGGGGAGTGTAGAGGGGGGGTACCCCCTCTGCGGGGTCCAGGGGGGCTATCCCCCCGAATGGGGGGTTTGGGGGCAAGCGGGACCCCAGCAGGGGTTCGAGGGCAGCGTCCCCTGATGGGGGTTCGGGGGCAAAGCCCCGGAAGGAAAAATTACCTTGTAAATGTATATTGTAATTTCATTTTAAATCTGGACCGTTCATTATAAGGTCGCAGATCTAACGGTAGAGATTATGTTAGGGTTTTTTGCCCTATAAGGTAACCCTCTTTTATGAGGGAAATGTATTGTGGCTATGGTTGATGGTGAATATTGTATTCTGAGATAGGAGACTATGAGAGAAAGAAGAGGAAGTTACAGCAGGTTTGTTGTAGGTTGTATCCCTTCATATGCTGGATAATAATAAAGGAAGGACCTGACAATTTCTCTAGTGGACGTAGCCCACACTGGGTGAACCACGTAAATCTGTGTCTCTATTGTATTGTGTATGTTCTATGTTTTGTTTCCGCATTTTTTTTATTTTGTTGCTCCATGGTCTTGTTTTTCTAACAACTGGTATCAAAGAGAAAGGTAACTCACAGGAAAAGAGGGTTCCTAGTTTGAGAGGGAGCAATGTCAGAAGATGGAAAGTTTAGGGTCGAGAAATTTAACGACCAAAACTACCAGTTATGGAAGATGCAGATGGAAGATTATTTATATTAGAAGGATCTATTCCTACCTTTGGGTGGATTAGCAAAGAAGCCGATGGCCATGAAGGACGAAGAATGGGAGATTCTTGACAGAAAGGCTCTAGGAACGATACGGCTGAGCCTGGCAGCGTCGATGGCTTTCAATATTTCCAAAGAAAAGACAACGAAGGGTTTGATGGACGCATTGGCCAAATTGTATGAAAAAATCTCGGCGTCCAATAAGGTATTTCT
>SNQJ01S0069456.1:11399-35777 GCA_010110895.2 Picea sitchensis
ATTGTCTCAGGGTGAGTACATAGAGAAGGTGTTGGAGAGGTTTAGAATGTAGAATGCAAAACCAGTTAGTACACCTTTGGCCAGCCATTTCAAATTAACTAAGAAAATGTGTCCCAAGACACAGGAGGAGATAGAATTTATGTCCAAGGTCCCTTATTAATCAGTAGTTGGCAGCTTGATGTATGCAATGGTTTGCACAAGACCAGATATTGTACATGCAGTGGGAGTTGTGAGCAGGTATATGAACAATCCAGGTAAAGAACATTGGGAGGTAGTAAAGTGGATTCTCAGGTATTTGAGAGGTACTACTACTCATACATTATGTTTTGGAGGTTCATACACTTTTCTACAAGGATATGTTGATTCAGATATGGTAGGTGATAAAGATAGCAGGAGGAGCACCACAGGGTATGTTTTTACTATAGGTGGAACAATAGTAAGTTGGATTTCGAAACTGCAAAAGGTTGTTTCACTTTCAACAACAGAGGTAGAGTATGTTGCTGCTATGGAGGCTAGTAAAGAGATGATTTGGTTACAGAGGTTTATGGAGGAATTGGGAAAGAAGCAGGAGAACAACAGGTTGTATTGTGATAGTCAGAGTGCCATTCACCTTGCAAAAAACTCAGCCTTCCATTCGAAGACTAAGCATATACAGTTGGCATGCCACTTCATACGATCCGCCTTGGAAGATGGACATTTGAAGTTGGAAAAGATACACACTAGCCAGAATCCTGCAGACATGTTAACAAAGGGAGTAACCAAGGAGAAACTAAGTTCCTGCTCAGTTTCAGTTGGTCTTCAAGAATGAAGATGAAGATGAAAAATTTGCCAGGTCCAAGAAGGTTCAAAGTCCAACATATACAACATCAGTGGAGTTGTTGAGATCAGTATCCAAGTGGGAGATTATTGGTTGTGGAGCCTGATTAGCTTCCTGATTCAAAGGTATTTTACTTTCAGCCGTGTTTATACCCCATGAAGTATTTACACCCCAAAAGTATGTAAACTCTTCCACGCGGGGGAGTGCAGAGGGGGGGTACTCCCTCTGTGGGTTCTGGGGGCAAGAGGGCCCCCAACAGGGGTTCGAGGGCAGCATCCCCCAAAGGAAAAATTTCCTCGTAAATGTATATTGTAATTTCATTGTAAATCTGGACCGTTCATTATAAAGTCGCAGATCTAACGGTAGAGATTATGTTAGGGTTTTTTGCCCTAGAAGGAAACCTTCTTTTATGAGGAAAATGTATTGCATCTATGGCTGATGGTGAATATTGTATTATGAGATAGGAGACTGTGAGAGAAAGAAGAGGAAGTTACAGCGGGTTTGCTGTAGGTTGTATCCCTTCATATGCTGGATAATAATAAAGGAAGGACCTGGCAATTTCTCTGGTGGACGTAGCCCACACTGGGTGAACCACATTAATCTGTGTCTCTATTGTATTGTGTATCTTCTGTGTTTTGTTTCCACATTTGTTTTATTTTATTGCTCCACGGTCCTGTTTTTCTAACAGTTATGGAACCCAAAGTTGATCGTGGAAAAAGGTCATGAAGGATGGTGTGAATGTAGCTAATTCACTCATGGATGGATAGTCCTCGTCATGTCGTTTCCGGTGATAGGTGGTGTAAAACCCCGGTTTTGAACCCCATATTAAATATTGTATTTTGTTAAGTTATGAAAGGATGGAGAGCCTAAACAATTATTAAGAGGCTAGTGTGCCTAGGAAATGTAATGTTTTGATCATTATTAATATAAAACACATCGTTGGCTGCTAGATGAACAAGGATGAGAGTTATATGGGGATATGATTCCACAAGAGAGGGAGCTTGAGGGGTTGAGTACTTATTTTATATTTTATTTATCCATTTCTGGTTTTAGTGGAGAATAACAGTTACATGAGCTTCTTGGTGGAAGACCATTGGGTTCCTTAATTCTAAGAAGTACATAAACCCATCCTTGGTCTGTGGTTGGGGTTGGGTTTTTTTTTTAGGGGGATTTGTTGGTTCCTTTGCACTATCTCATTCATTGTTCGTCGTGCTCACATTGCATTTATCTTATGTTCTCCACTCATCCATTCACCTACACATCCCATTTAATTCGAGAGCTGCTTGGGGGAAGGAAATCGAATTGCTAAGAAAATACATAGTCGTTGGTTGTATAGACTAATGGTGTATTCCAACTAGGGTTGGTTCCTGCATGTCTTTGATGCCTTGGCTCGTGTTTCAATTAACTCACAGTTGCGAGTCCTGAGAATCCTTGCAGGGATTTTCTTGACCAGAAGCATTGGATCCCTTGAAGAGATGGACAGCCTGAGGGACTGCGTGAAAGAGAAGGGGGTCCATTCTCTTGAGTTGTATGGACTAGGCAGAAGACATCTCATGTACTTTGGATTATTGTTAGTGCTAAAAATTCCTATGAGAGTCTAGGGACTGACCGACTTGGGAAGTCGATCGACACCCTAGAATCGTTCCTTGTGGACTTATAGCCTTGGCTCAGGGGTGACACTATTATTGAGACTTGGAACAACAATGTCTACAGTTGGGTGGAACGTCCTTGGTCTGCAGCCAGTTTGTGTCTAGTTTTCAGAAAAGATAAGTGCTCTCTGTTATGGTTATTTACATGTGTATGATTTATTCCATTGTGTATTTATTTATCTTTGAATTTAATATTTAGAATATGCATGCTTGTTGGTTATTCTTGTGCATGGCTTAGTTTATGTTGTGGCATGAATATTTATTTCCGCATGTGGTTTTCATGTCTCTTAATTAACTTGGAAGTGATTCGAATTGAGATAAATCACTGTGAAGTGAGTCCCTGGACTATAACGTGCCTCACATGCGAGTGGCTAGGTGTGTTAAAATCGGATTAAGTGGCATAGCCTCGCATGTGGGTGGCTAGGTACGTTACATATTGGTATCAGATCCACAGGTTGAAACACTAGGCCGGAATGGGTTGGATCTATTAGATAGGATCTTGTGGTTAAGATCAAGTACACCTTGAATCAAGAATCTCAGGAGAAATGGTGTTGCAGAGATTGTTCGATATCTAGAACATCATATATCTTTTGTAAAGAATCGTGCATTCATGAATATTCCTTTTTAATTCGGGAGCGATCACCACCGTGGGAACAAGGGATATCTGGACCGTCAAATCGGAAGGCACGTGAATAGGGGCCCTTTGATGGAGGAAAACATGAGGTTGGGTAAGAATTAAGTCCCAGCCATCGGATCCGGCTGATCAATCGTTAGTCGTCGATCTAAGTCAAGAAATAAAGAAAGAACTTTGGAACTTCATCGCTTCGACGATCTTGGTAGGGAGGCGAACACTGAACTGTCGAAGGCCGGAGTCGCGAAGCCCTGTCATCAATCTGATATGATGGGAGGCATGGAGGGATATCTATCGTTGATTGTGGTCAGTCGACATTGACCACTTCAGGAGTTTTCACTCCGGGAAGTTTTAAGCTTTGATAAATTGTTACAACCCGGAGCCCCGGAGCACCAAAGTCCCGTAATCCATGTCGACCTTTAGATTGAGGGGAGGACTTCGGGAGTGTTGTTGGCCATCAGATATCGCCATGTTAGAAGGGTAGATAATTTTGGGCTTCGGAACTTCGCCACTTTGACGAATACGAAGTAAGTTTTAGAGGCAAACCCCAGAGCGTCGAAGCCCCGAAGTGCTGAATTCACGGAGGTGTAAAATCGTGAAGTCACACGGGCCATAAGATATGGACGTGTGATTGGGGATTGTCTGTGTGGTTGATGACGTGATTTTTCCAGGTGGTAGAGGGTCGTGTGGAGAAACATGTCACCTGGATTCAACACCTTTTGGACCCTGATCTATCCATTTTTTAGTGACACGTGGCACACGCGCCACAGGTCCACGTCACCCTAGGTGATGTCAGCGTGTCATGTCATCTCTGAGAGTATGTGGCTCTGGGGGTGTCCAAGTTTCTATCAATGAGAAGTGTTGAATCTTGAAGTAACGAAGGCATGCAGATCATCGATCTGAGATCCCTTTGGGACCTCTCTTGACCATTGGATCAAGAAGGAGTAGTAGGGTAAGTACTTCGGAGGATTGTCACTCTCGAGAAATTGAGAGACACGGGAATTGAACGTCCTAGAGCCTCGAAGCGTCGAATTTTTGAATTAGCGGAGAGCCATCCATCTCAATGTTTGATTAAGTCGCAACCGTTGATTTCCATTGAAGCCTCCAACTGGGGGTGGGGTCATCCATTCAACGGGAGATCAATTCTCAATCATCTGATTTTTTCTGGTGGAGTTAGTGAAGACTTCAATGACGTGTAGCTCTGGGATAAATTATAAGTTGAAAACATATAACATTCGAAGGCCAAAGTCCAGAGGACTTGGTCCCAACACTGGTCTCATGATAAGGTAAAAGTGACCTGGGAGGTAACCCAACCCTTGGTTATGTTGTTCGTGCAAGCTCCCATGGGGAACAACACGGAGCCAGACACTTAGGAAGGATTAAGCCCTTGGTTTTGAGTCGTGGTCACCTAGGGGAGTGGTTTGAAAGAGGTGCATGAGCATAATTCGATTTATGTATCAATTAAGGGGGGATGAAAGTGGTTTTTTTTCAGGGATCCCTAACGTTCAGATTCGATATCCAATTGGGGAGATATTTTAGTCGTTGGAAATATTATTAAGAGGATAAGGGACTGGAATCATTCTATTTTGGATAATTGTGATATTTCTTCATGAATCAAGAAGAAAAGTACCTGTAGCATTGTTTGTCATTTTTATTTTATATATGCATAATTTTAACAAAATGGTAGCTTGCACATTTTGCAGAATTTGGGAGTGTGAACATATCAGTTCATTATAAGAATGCATATTCAAGAAATAGAAGAAGGATAGGGATCTTCCAGCCATGATAAAGAGGCCAAAGGTCAAAATATCAATGTTGGTAATGTAGAGACAAAATCCAATGAACACGAGGACAGAGGGGAGCAAGAAACATTGATAGAGATTATGAGAAGACTCAAAATAGAAGTGTATAGTTACAAATAAGACAATGAGAGACTGATGAGAGAAAAAAAATAAAAATTTCTCAGGTGATGCAAATATTAAATTAGTTGCAGAGACAAACAAATAATGGATCAAACTCAAAACATGAGGAAGAGAGAAGATGTCATGGAATAAGAGATGACCGCAGAAGAACTGGTTATTCAAGAAGTGCTAGCAGAAATCATACGAATCACTCACCTCCCTACTCAGCAAGGAAATTTTATGCATTTGAAGACTCCATAAGTAGTCCATAGGTGTCTCATGTTAGGCACCAAAGAAGAAGGAATGAAGTGGACAATTTGCAAGGAGATTTGAGGAAGATTAAGACACCATCCTTTGATGGTGAAAGGGAAAGGGAAGATGATGTTGAGGCATGGTTTCTTGGACTCAAGAGATATTTTCAATTTCATAACTATTCATCAAACCTAGAATCCAAAATTCCCACCTACCATTTACATTGGAAAGCTGCAATGTGGTGGGACCAATTGAAGCAAGTTGAGCATAATAATAAGAATAGGATCACTTGGAAGAAGTTCAAGAAGTATTTTCAGAAGGAGTACCTCTTAGATAACTTCTATGACAAGAAAATGTAGGAGTTATTTGAACTTAGGCTTGGAAGAGCAACCATGGAAGAGTATGAGAAGAATTTCTTGGGGTTGTTTTAAGTATGTGGGGTTTATAAAAGATGAGAAGGTGAAAATACATAGGTTTTTAAGTGGTTTTCCTTTCTTTTATAAAGAAAGATTCAGTATGATGATCCCAAGACCTTGACTGAGACCATCAGGAAGGCTAAATACCTATATGATCAAGGGAAGGGAAGATAATCCATGCAGAAGTCTTGGAAGGATAAGAAGAAGGAGAAGTCTGATCAAAGGAAGAAGGGATTCAAACCTACTTTCAACATAAATGAACCTAATAAAAATCATCAAGACCAGTATGCTAAGGATGAATCCAAGAAAGAATACTCCTTGGGAAAAAGGGTAATACCACCAATCCAATGTTGGGGATGCAAAGAAGATCACTTGTACAAGGATTTCCCTCACAGAAAGGACAAAGTGAATACCATGCACAACATCCAAGAGGATACAATAGTAGAAGACGTAGGAAGAATTTATGCATCCTTAGATGATCGACAAGTAGAGTACCAATCCAATATGATTGAGGTGGAAGGTAAGATCATTAATCAACACGTTTCTATTTTAATTTATTCAAGAGCAATTCATTGTTACATTGATCCGAAAATAGTGGATAGATTACATTTGGAGAAAATTAAGCTTGAAAAATCAAGTTTGGTTCAACTAGCCACTGGAACCAAAAGGAGAATTCATGATATGGCTAGAGGTTGTTCCATAAGTCTTAATGGTGTGAATACTAAAGCTGATCTAAATATTATACCATTAGGGTATTATGATATTCTAATTGGAATGGATTTGTTGGACAAGCATTATGTTGTCCTAGATTGTCATAAAAATACATTTACATATCTTAATGAAGAAGGAAGACAAAGCATTGTGAAAGGAGTTCCAAAATCCATCTCTATAAGGGAGATTTCATCCTTACAATTGAAGAGATGTTTTAGAAAAGGATGTCAATTGTATGCATCCCATGTGGAGGAGCCATAAATGACAAAGGGGCCAAGCCTTGAATAATTCTCGGTACTACAAGAATTTGAAAATTCATTCCAAGAAATACCAGGGTTGCCACCAAAGAGGGAAATACATTTCTCTATTGATGTAGTGCCAGGAGCTGCCCCGGTATCAAAAAATAATTTTAAAATGAGTACACCAGAATTAAAAGAATTACAAATGCAATTGGAAGAATTGTTGAAGAAATGGTACATACGTCCAAGTGTTTCAACTTGGGGAGCACCATTACTCTTTTTCAAAAACAAGGATGGAACTTTGAGACTGTGTATTGATTTCCAACAACTGAATAAATCCACTGCAAAGAACAAGTACCCTCTACCAAGAATTGATGACCTCTTTGATCAACTAAGAGGCAAAAATATATTTTTAAAGATAGGCTTTATATTAGGATACTATTAGGTAAGAATCAAGGAAGAATACATCAATAAGACGACCTTTAGAACCAAGTATGGAAATTATGAATTTGTAGTGGTACCATTTGGACTGTCCAATGAACCCATTGTCTTTATGTGCTTAATGAATGGCATATTCAAAAATTATTTGGATTAAGTTTTTCATAGTATTCCTAGACAACATACTTGTCCATTCTAAGCTAGAAGAAGAGGATGAACAACACCTAAGACTGGTATTGCAAGTGCTAAGAGAACATCAGTTGTATGCCAAGCTGAGTAAGTGTTATTTTTACCAAGAATAGATCCATTACTTGGGACATGTTATTTCAGAACAAGGTATAGCAGTAGATCCATAGAAGATTGAAGCCATTAGAGGATGGCCAACACCCAGGAATGTTTCCAAATTTAGATATTTTATGGGATTAGATTCTTACTATAGAAGGTTTATAACAGGGTTCTCTAAGATTGTTCATACCATCACTTCTCTGCAAAATAAGGGAATTAAATCCAAATGGACATTTGAGTGTGAAGAGAACTTTAATTTGTTGAAGGAATTACTTACTAGTGCACCTATTTTAAAGGTTGCTGACCCAAATGAAAGTTTTGTGGTATGTATAGATGCATGCAAGGAAGGAATTGGTGGAGTCCTCACTCAAAATGGACATGTCATTGGTTATGTGTCCAGAAAGCTTAAATAACTTGAGAGGAACTATTCCACACATGACTTGGAGTTTGTTTCCATTGTTCCCACATTGAAGATGTGGAGGCATTGTCTCATGGGAAAGACATTTGAATTAAGAACATACCACAGTGGTCTGAAGTATCTTTTTGAACAACCAACTTTGAATTCCATGAAAATGATATGGATGGAATTTTTAAGGGAATATGATTTTGACATCAAGCATATCAAAGGAAAAAAAAAAAAAGTTGTCGATACACTTAGTAGAAAAGTACATCTCATGCATGGTATAGCTGTCAGTATACATCATTCAGACTTGAAGAGAATAATTTTA
The DNA here is from genome assembly GCA_010110895.2 of Picea sitchensis. NCBI lineage: Eukaryota > Viridiplantae > Streptophyta > Pinopsida > Pinales > Pinaceae > Picea > Picea sitchensis. The sequence goes on from SNQJ01S0069456.1 coordinate 19,467, forward strand.
GATGTTGTTGTTACATATCAGGGTTACCTATTGGTAAAGGAAAGCGTACAACAAGAAGATGCACAACATAAAATGAAAGAGTATGAGATGAAGGAAGATGGATTACTTATGCATAAAAATAGAATTTGTGTTCCTAGTTCCGGAGAACTCAGTAATTTGGTATTAAAAGAAATGCATAATGTTCCATATGCTGGACATCCTAGTTACCAGAAAACAATTGCAGTAGTAAGAAGCCGATTTTTTTTGCTGAGAATGAAAAAAGATGTTTCTAATTACATTTCCAGATGTATGGAATGTCAGAGAGTGAAGGATGAGCATAGGCACCCAATGGGTTTGCTACATCCCTTACCAATTCCAGAGAAGAAATGGGAAGTGGTAACCATTGAATTTATAACAAAATTTCCCAGGACAACAAGACAACATGATTCGATCATGGTAGTGATTGATAAATTGACAAATGATGCACATTTTGTTCCTGTAAAAAAAACTCATACAACAACTAATATTGCAGAAATTTACATGAAATAGATTGCTAGGTTGCATGGGATACCTAAGGCAATTGTATCAGACAGAGATACAAAGCTTACTTCAAATTTATGGAGGGAATTGTTTAAAGGATTTGGTACAAATATGAATTTTAGAACAACATACCATCGACATTCATATGGGAAGACATAAAGAGTCAACCAAGTAATTGAATACATGTTGAGTATGTATGTGATGGATAAGCCATCTAAGTGGGAAGAGTACTTGAACTTGGTTGAGTTTTCCTATAATAATGGGTATCAAGCTTCACTGAAAATGAGCCCATTTGAAGGTTTGTATGGCCAGTAAGTTGGCACAACCCAACAGACAGAGTGGTACTTGGGCCAGAATTTCTCAAGGATATGGAAGACCAGATGGTTAGAACTAAGTAGAATTTAAAGGTAGCTCAAAATAGACAAAAAATTTATGCAGATAAGAACATGACAACTAGAGAATTTAAAGTGGGGGGGCATGTGCTTTTAAAAGTGAAGCCCAATAAGATCTCTTTGAAGTTGGGTAGTTGTACAAAGCTAGTAGCCAGATTCTGTGGTCCATTTGAGATATTGGACAAAATAGGGCCAGTTGCATACATGCTTGCATTGCCTACTTCTATGAATGTGCATAATGTATTTCATGTCTCTTTGCTAAACAAACATGTACATGATCCTAACCATGTTATTGATTGGCATCTAATTCAAGTAGAGATACAGGGATACTTTCAGATCCAACTAATGCGAATATTGGACAGAAAATTCAAAATGCTCTGAAATCGAGTTATAGAGCTGGCAAAATTCCAGTGGACTTGCTACGGTACTAAGGATGCTACTTGGGAGCATGAAGATGCCATGTGGGAAGAGTACCCACAAATTTTTGAATAAATTTTGAAATTTTGATTCTTGTTATGTATATGCACTGAGGACAGTGCCAAAATAAGGGGGAGGGAAATGTAATGCCCCGGTTTTGAACCTCATATTAAATATTGTATTTTGTTAAGTTATGAAAGGCTAGTTTGTCTAAACAATTATTAATAGGATAGTGTGCCTAGGAAATGTAATGCTTTGATCATTATTAATATAAAACACACGTTGGCTGTTAGACAGACAAGGACAAGAGTTATAGGGGGCTATGATTCCATAAGAGAGGGGGCTTGAGGGGTTGACTACTTATTTTATATTTTATTTACCCATTTATATTTTTAGTGGAGAATAACAGTTACATGAACTTCTTGGGGGGAGACCATGGGGTTCCTTAATTCCAAGAAGTATATAAACCCATCCTTGGTCTGTGGTTGGGGTTTGGAGGGTTTTTTTTTGTTGGGGCTTTGTTGGTTCCTTCACAATCTCTCATTCATTGTCCATTTTGCTCACCTTTCATTTCTCTTATGTTCTCCACTCATCCCTTCACCTACTCATCCCATCTGATTCGAGAGATTCTTGGGGGAAGGAAACCAAATTGATAATAAAATCCATAGTCATTGTCTATATAGACTACTAGTGTATTCCAAACAGGGTTGGTGCATGCATGTATGTGATATCTTGGCCCGTGTTTCAGTTAACTCACAGTTGCGAGTCCTAAGAGTCCCATCAGGGAGATTCTTGACTAGAAGCACTGGAGCCCTGGAAGAGATAGACAACTTGAGGGACTGCGTGGTAGAGAAGGGACTGCGTGGTAGTTATGTTGTGTCATGAATATTTAGTTCTGCATGTGGTTTTCATGTATCTTAATTAACTTGGAAGTGATTCAAATTGAGATAACTCACTGTGAAGTGAGTCCCTAGACTGTAGCATGCCTCGCCTGCAGGTGGAACTGTGTGTTACAGTTGGATTAAATGGCATAGCCCGGCCTGTGGGTGGTTGGGTATGTTATAGGTGGTATGCCACGTGGTTCCTCAAGATTGAGGAGTTATGGCCTTGTGAAGTTATATGCCCAGAAGAATGGTCAAGAAGCCCCTAGTTAGTTACAAGTATTTAATGAAAGGGTAAAGTGGTTGTAACAAGAAAGTTAAGAAGCCCCTAATATTAAGGAAAGAGATTACCCAACAAAAGTATAAATACACATCAAGGAGTCATTCACAAATTATGGGTGTTGTAGCCTCCTTATGGTTGGAGCCAAAGAATTCAGGGAGTTGTATCTTCCTTCAGATTGGAGCCTATAAACATGGGGTTGTATCCTCCTTTCAGTTGCAGTTAGAGAATTGAGAAGTTGATGCTTACATTGAATGTATTCGTTTGATATATAAGACTGTACAAGAATAATTATAGTTTTCCTCCCAAGCCTTTGCTAAAATATCTTAATGAAAAAATTGGGGAAAATGTAGTTGTAAGCCATATGTTTGACATTGTCAATGAAAATTGGGGCGAAATGTTACAATCAAGCATGATACTAAGCCAATTATGGTATATTTACACAATAAAAATTCATATATATTTGGAAATGGTTCGTAGCAGTAGAACAGAGCCACAAAATAATAGGAGTTATTACATCAGATCTAAGTTAGAGGCAATAATTAGATTATTATGGCTATGAGTGGTTGGATTAAGGAAATTTGGGCATGTGGAAAGTAAGAGGACATATCTGAGTGAAATGGGTATATTTTGTTTCATCCCCATGTGAATAAATCTACCAAAATAATCTTTCATTTTTTAAAATTTCTTTGTGAGAGACATTGGTGAAAGGGTGTTAACAGGTGGGCACCTATTTGGCCTAAGAATAAATTGATGAATGTGATAGATTAATATCCATGGAGGAGAATAATTTAACACATTTACTTGCATGTATCTTAAAAAGTGGGTGTATTACCACAAACGACCACGATTAGATCATCCATATTAATTGACGGTTCATATTTGTCTTGCGGGACTCACTTGAGCGGGGGTGAAAAGTTTTGAAAGAAATGTGAATGGCCAAGATTCGATCACCCAGGAAATATTGACGATCCACAAGCTCTTGTGGGGAATCTAGGGGAGAGAATTCTCAAAAGGATAATTTGTTGAGAAAATCCTATGCACTTGGAACATGTGATTAGGTTAGACGATGACCTCATAGATCCATGTAAGGGCATGTAGACTCCAAATAGACTCCATGTCTCCTACCACGCAAGCACGTGCACATGGCACACAACATCAACTAAAAACCATTTAGAGACAAAATATTATTTTGGCCACATCTTGGGAATAAAAACTCAGTTTGAGGTGAAATTTTTGGTGGAATTACACAGTAACAATGTGCGTAAAATTGTCATTGAGGGTAAATTTGTAGATTTGAACCCTATAACCTTAAAAAATGGTAAATATAATTTTTTCAGAAGAAAATGTTGTATTTACTTTAGGGATATCAATTGATTACAAAATTTGGACAATAAAAAAATATGGGTAGGCATTACAAAATTTAGAAGAGTAGTTGGTTAGAATTGAAAGGGTTAGGAGTGGAACTAAAGAAATAAGGAAAAATATGTTATTTCATAAAATGTTTTTGGTAGTTTTTGAAACTATAAATGGAGAAAAAGTCAACCAAAATAGTAAATTGAGAAAACTTTTCCTAACCAACATTTGATATAATCAATAATTTAGAAAACTTTATTCAAATGAAAAATTATCAATTTTTCTTTCTTTGAAAGACAACAATTTTCACCAAATTTTCATAGTTTAAAAAAAATAAAAATTTAGCAATTCCATATTTATGCCAAAAAAAAAGAAGGTTCCCAATCATAATTAATATAAGTTCCCAATACAAAAGTGTTGTCACTATCGTTGGATATTCTTCTATATGTAGAAGCAATTGGTCTCCGACCTTAATTGCACCATCAAAAAAGTGCAGAAAATGGATAAAAATAGTTAACTTCAAAAACTTAACATTTTTCTCCAACCTCTTAATTTAGCATGAGTACAACCTTTGGAAAGCTATTTCAGATGAGAATGAACCTAAATATTTAGATTTTGGAGAACTACTTTTGATTTTTCTAGAATTTGGGAAGAAAAGGACATGCAGCCTTGATTTATAAAAAAAAATGTAAATATGAATAGTATCTAGAGTGTGGAGAGAGAGATTTTGAAAATGAAATGTATATAACATATATAAGTGTATGAACACTTTGTAGATATATTTCCATATTAGAGATAGTTAGAGGCCTTAATTGAAGATCGAGTTCTTGAAGAAAGAATATGGAGGATAAATGAGATATTTACAACCAAGAAGAATAGGTCAAAGGATTAAACATCATTGTGGAGAATGAAGAAATATAGTCTAATGGGAACAAAAAACAATTGAGCCACTAAAAGTGATAGAAACCATAAGGATCTTAAATATGGAAGTTCACAATTGTAGACTTTATAATGAGAGGATGATAAGACCTCATGAGAGGTAGAATCAAATAAGAACTCACTTAGAGAAAATTTGGAATCAATTGTGGAGGTAGATATAGAATCGATAAGGTTCAAATCAAGTAGAAGAAAATAGAGCTCACTCAAATAGAGTGTCTCATGGAAATTCTAGACATTCCATATGAACTACTAGAAGTCGGAAGTATCATTACTCTCCACCTCACTCAATGAAGGAGTCTTATAATTATGAAGGGCCATTGAGTATCCCAAAGGTCTCTCCATTTAGACATTAGATAAGAAAGTATGAAAAATTCATCTTGTAAGGAGAACTTTGAAAATCAATTCACCTATATTTGATGGTGAGAATAAAATAATAGAGGATGTTGAAGCTTGTTTGTGTTAATATTATGGTAGTTGCAGGAGGTATTTACCTCTACATGTGAACTTGACGAGAATAGAAGACTCTGGGAAGCAAGAGAAACCCTAATGAATTGGCTAATAACCCTAGAAGCCTTGTCGGCTCAAGAATATAATTTATATTAGGCTATTAGCCTCCAAGAGAAAAATTCGACCAAAAATAATAATAATATCTTACAGTGGACACATACCTAGAAGGAGAAGTCGACCCCTGCAAGCTGACTGGGGATTACTATAAATATAGGGCACCGGTTCTCATTTGTAGCATCTCGGTAGTGCAGTGAGAGCTTGATTCTGTAGCGACAATTTCCAGTTGGTGCACAACTGCGGTTGCAGTTTGGTGCAGTTTGGAAGGAGTTGCAGAGATGCTTGCGGCGGCAACTAGTTTGATATTGGCTTGAATATCTGCTTGGCTAGGGTTTGGAACATCGTCGATCTTACAATGATCACGATATCCTTGGGGATTACGTCGCTACTCTTTGTTTGGCTATCTAGCGAGGGTTTGCTTAGGAGAATTCTTGGAATCCAAAAAGGTGCTCGGAGGGAAACTGGCACGTGGTTGGAGTAGCGAGGGTATAAATCGGTAATTACCATGAGCACACCATCTTATATGCTAACGAGGTTATGGGCCCACCTTAGTCGACTAAAATTATGGAAAGAAACATAACCACTAGACATTGAGCTCATTGAGGAGCTGCCGCTAGGGTTACTAGCGAGAGCAGCTTCCAAAAACACTGCAACTAGGATTCTGCTATAGCGATTCACCGAAACCCCTAAACCTCTTGGCCGAGAGGCACCTTATGTGACGATATTGACCTAATATCATGATATATTAGTGCGCCCTAGCCAAACACATCTCTTGGTCCTTTCGAGAGAGCCAAGAAGTGAAGTTTGGATTTTTGGTCAAATCTGGGGTTTGACCAAGTCAAAACTTAACCATGACGAACTCTATGAAATTAGAGAACAAGTTAGATGGAGCTTCTAACTTCGGAGCATGGAAGACAAGAATGGACCTCATCCTTGCTAAGAATGAAGTGTTGGACATTGTGAAAGGAAGATCATTAGCAAACCCGAGTTCTGAGAAGGAGAAGAGAAGGAACCAAAGAGCGTTAGGCTATGGAGAAGTTCAAAGGCGTTGACATCAATGCCATGAGTATCATAGTGGATTCATAAAAGACCACCTGATACCTACATCTACTATCTTGACTCATCAAAGAATATACGATGCCCTAACAAATCTCTTCTGGGTCAGAAACATTGGACAAGTTGCTTAATTCTGAAAAGGGAATAAACTCCCTTGATATAAAGATGAATGATAGCGACAACATAACATCTACTTTTAGCAAGGATCTCCCGACTAAGAAGAAGGATCAACTACAAGCTATTGAAGAGATCACTTGAGAAGAGGAATTGGTGAACATGGTGCCAATGGTCTTCCCAGACATGGGATGCATTTGTCACAAACATGAACACAAAGGAAGAGTACGACTGTTTGAAGAACTTTGGACTTTAGCGTACTCAAGAAGAATCAGGATCAATGCAAAAGAAACCTCAAAAGAAGTCTGATGATCAAGCCTTCACAACCAAGTTCAAAATTTTAGAAACAGAAGTTCGGTTCAAGGAGGAAGCTAAATCAAGAAACTCGTGAAATACAAATAGCTTCAGCTGTCCCGATACGGTCACTACAAAATCAGGTGCCCCAAGCTAAAGAAAATAAAGAAGAAAAGCATCGATTGTGAAGAAAGGAAGGCGAACAAGAGAGGCCAGCAATATGGAAGATTTCTTCTACTAAAGTTAACAACACTCTTCTTATTTTCTATACATATCTTGCTCGCATTGTCTTTGTACATATCTTAATATATCTATCTCCTGGAAAACAAAGTGTTCCAAGAAGAACTATATACCTATGGAAGAACAATAAGATAAAAATGAATATACTAGATATTACACATGAAAGAATGAAATATATCATGTAGAGAAGCTAGTAAAGATAAGTCGAAATCGAGATCGTCTGAAGAGACTTAGAGGTTATCAAAAGAGAAATTGGGGAAAAGGAACTTATGACAACAACCTAAGATAGAAGTGTGGACTCACATTATTAGGAAACTGATTATATATTGTAGGAACAATAAAAGAACATGGACTCTAATATATGGTGAGAGACCAATAAGGAAGGCGAAGGCAGAAACATGGACTCGGTCCAGACGAAGGGAGAAATGATTATATGCACTTATACATGAAGCAAGAGTTAGGAGGGCTAATCCTATGATCCATTAAAGGTGATGAAATACATATATCCATGGTACTTGTAGAAAATGCAATACATGTTCAACTCAACCCATGAAGAAGACCTTTTCAAAGAGAAGCCTTAAAGAAAGTATTCTGGTTGTCCATCTAGATCAGTGAACCGATGATGAAGGTAGAGTTGGAATATACAGGGCATGGAATCTATAAGAAGCTCCATGGACCCAGAGCTAAAGAAAACATGAATAAAGGAACATAAATATTCCAAGAAAGGAAAAGAAGAACTAGAACAACCAGGTCATTGTATCAAGAATCACCATAAGATTACCGGCGATAAGGCTCGCTAAAGCAATCAAAGCGGAAGAGCTGAGGTTGTGATGAAGGCAGTGTCTGTGGAAGAACAGATAAGAAAACGCAAGATCGAGAACGAGAGGGTTCTCTCGGATGGAGAGGAGACTATGATGATTGATTGTTCCATTTTACGAACCTTATCTCTATATAAGTCATTATATTATCATAGCTCCATGATGCAGAATTCTACATCAGATAGATACAAATAATGTTCTCTAGAAGAAATTGAGTAAAGAGAGAACATGCGGAGAATCTCAAGACTTTGAGGCATACAGGAAAGATACTCCTGTATGCAGAAAAGAAGAAGACAACTAGTGGAACCTCTGGCCACAATGAGAAGCGTGGTGAAGATTTCCTATAACGTAAAGATTATTCATTCGGAAGTGGAATCTCATGATGACGGAAAGTGCCACATGGATATGTTCGGAGTCCTCAACTATGATATACTCTAGTATTGTTCACATCTACAGAATCCTTCACAGTGTTCGGACTTCTGATACAAACATTACATTATCATGATGAAGTTGAGAAGGAGAAAGTGATTCAATGCATCTCCTGAGATAGACAAATAGAAAGCATACATTTTGGTAAAAGCCCATATTCAAGATGAAAGAACTTGCATACTCAAGCTAGAGCTCATGGAAATAACTCTACTGGCGGAGGAAGACTCTCCAAGCTAGAAGAAGATTACACAAACATTTTATTTTTTGTAATTGAAATAACTCTCGAGTTAGGAGAGAGCATTTATCTTTGTAAGGTCAGTTAGACCGGATGATTTGTTGGAAAGTGGATTGAGATTCCGGCCGGATAGTGGCTTTCCATTATAGTTAACATGGGGAAGGCCCGGTTGCTGATGTATACATGAACTAGCGACTTCCCATTATGGGGAGTGGTCTAGGACAATCATTATTCTTAAGCGATCACTCGAGTAGTGGTCAAGTAGAATGGTAAGCCTACTTGACCCGGTCATTCTTCGAAGTTCCGGTTGTGGTAGTTTAGAAGAATGTTATTTGGAGAGTTGATCGCGGGACAAACATTCAGTGGAGCGCTCATTCTTTAGGGATACACTTTGTTTAGTGTGGAGGAATGGCGAGGGTGGGAATGGTGAAGACGGGTTACTCCTCGAGGCGGGCTTCATTCTCTCAGGATACACCTGTTTGGTATGGGAGAATGGCCGAGGTGGGGAGTAGTCGGTTTCGATGTCGAGAGCAATTATTCCCTCGAGGAAAAATCATTCTCTCAAAGTTACACTTTTTAGTGTCGGAGGAATGGACAATGGTGAGGAATGGTCCAGGCTAAAAAAATCAGGGACATACATTCCTTAGGGAAAACTCATTCCCTCGGTTACACTTTGTTTAGTGTAAAAGGAATGGCCCAAGGATAAGGAATGGTGGCATTTCTTGAGGGGAAGACTCATTCTCTCAGGTTACACTTTGTTTAGTGTCGGAAGAATGGCGGAGGGTGGGAAATGGTCTAGGTTCAGAAATAAAAACAATCCTTCTTCCTTGGTTGAGAAGAATGGGGCGGGAATGTAGTGTTGATATTCTATAGTGAGCAGGCAACATTCTTCGGAACCTCGCGGAGTAATTGAAAGATTGGCCCCAGTTATTATAGTGATGTTATATATTGAGGACATTCTTTTCAGTCTCATAGATGTGTGTGAAAGATTGGCCAAGATGATCATTGTTGATATTCTATCTTGAGGCGGAGACACTTTCTTTTAGATCTCCACGGTGAGTGAAAAGATTGTGATTTATTGATTTTATGATAACATTGTTTCTATGCGGATGAAGACTACTATGGTGGCAAGACATTCTTTCATATCTTACAAACGTGAGTGAAAGATTGTGAGATGTCTATCATAACATTGTTTCTATGCGGGGATGCTCTTAGATGTTTGTTATGAAGACTATATAGTAGATGAGGACTACGTGGTGAATGTGTTTCAACTTTGCTGCAACTATCGTTCTTGATCAAGGAAATATATGTGTTTTACTTGATGTTGTAGTTAACCACCGGATTGTAGTTGTGTGCTACTATGAATAGACATAGGTGTGTTCTATCCTTGTTCTAATTGCCTTGAAGACTATCAACGATTTATTGGAGATGATGATCATTCAAATGAATGATGAACATAGATTTTCAGACGAAAAATAATTGAGCACTTTTACTCCTCTTGTATCACTCTATGGTGAGAGTGACCTATCAACATCATATTACTGAGATGAAGTATGGTTTCGAGAAGATGATGCAAGCCCGATAGTGATGATAGTGCTCATGATCTAGTCATGAAGTAGTCCTAGATGACTATATTGATGCTATCGAATTAAATGGGTATGTTTGTGCTCAAGTCCATTTCCTATAAATACCTCTCTAGCTGGGAGGAAGTGTTAATATTATGGTAGTTGCGGAGGTATTTACCTCTACATGTGAACTGCATTGAGAATAGGATATTTCGGGAAGCAAGAGAGAAACCCTAATGGGTGGATAATAACCCTAGAAACCTTGTCGGCTCAAGGAGTATAATTTATATTAGGCTATTAGCCTCGAGAGAAAAGTCGGCCCGAAATAATAATAATATCTTGAACAAACACCCGGAGAAGGAGAATTATTTATAAGCTGGCGAGTTACTATAATCTGAGCGCCGGTTCTCATTTATCTACGGCCGATTCGCGAGGCGAGAGCCGGTTAAATGCGTAGTTTCAGTTAGTGCGCCTTTAGGTTGCAGTCTAGTTCGCATTTTTGGAGGAGGGTTGCAGCTGCGGCTACAACAACAACTAGTTTGATATTAGAAGGAGAAGTCGGCCCCAACAAACTGGCAGGATTACTATAAATACAGGGCGCCAGTTCTCATTTGTAGCATCTCAGCAGTTGCAGACAGAGCCAGTTCTGTGCAGCAGTTTCCCAGTTGGTGCGCACTGCAGTTGCAGTCTAGTGCGCAGGTTTGGAGAAGGGTTGCAGGTGCAGCTACAACAACAACTAGTTTCAGTATTGGCTTGGATATCTCTTGGCTAGGGTTTGGAACATCTGATCAGTCTTTTGTGATGTGCTATCCTTGGGGATTGATGCGCTACTCTTTGTTTGGCTATCTAGCCTAGGGTTTGCTTCCGGAGGAATTATCAGGTCAAGGTTAAGGTGATCGGAGGGAGGCTTTGCCTGTGGTTGGGTTACGAGGGTATCATCAATGGTAAAACGAGCACACCATCTTCTATATTCTAACAGTTTGTTGGGTATGAGGAAGTATTTTCAGTTACACAACTACTAAACTTACTTAGAAACTATAATTACTATTTATAATCTATGGGGAACTGATTCAATTTGGTGGGACCAATTGAGGCAAGTAAACAAAACTAGTGAAAAAAATATTTCTTGGAAGAAATTAAGGAAATATTTCCGGTGGAAATATATTTTGAAGCACTATTATGACAATAAAATGCAGGAGCTCCTTGATCTCAAATTGGGGAATATGACTATGGAAGAGTAAATAAACATTCCTAGATTTTTTTAGGTATGCTGGATATATTCAAGATGAAAAGCTAAAGATGCAATATTTCTTAAGTGGTTTACCTTCATTCTACAAGGACATATTTCAATTTGATGAACTTAAACTCTTAAGAAACAATCTCAAAAGCCAAATACTTGTATGATCAAAACACAAGAAGATCATATTTTCAAATTTTTTGAAAGGATAAGAAGAAATAAAATAAAGATCAAAGGATGAAGGGTTTCAAGCTTCATGGGACTTTGTAGATCTTATAGAAAGTTTATATAAGGATTTTCAATATTTCACACCCCATCACTTCCTTGAAAATGTAGGCAATTAAATTTGAATGGACCATGAAGTGTGAGGAAAGTTGACGGCTATTAAAGAAACAACTCACTAGTGCACTAGTTTTCAAAATTGTTGGTCCAAATGAAGATTTTGTGGTATGCACTATAAAGAGCGAATTAGTGGAATTAGTTGGTGGTTATAGGAAAGTAAAACCATGGGGAAATTTCTATTTTTGTGTAGGAATATTCAAAGGTGAAATTGTTGAAAAAAGTGTTGCAATAGAAGGGTATGAGAAGCCTATAATAGTAAAGAAGGTAATAGGGGAAGTAAAGGAAATTGAAGATAAATTATCCTTGAAGTCTATGGATGCATAGGATAGATATAGAGAAGTTTTTATTTTCGGTTTACATTGTGAAGGTAGAGACTCCTACATCCAAGAGGATCATATGAATGAGAAGAAGGTCAATATAAATGATGGATATAATGATGATGGCAATGTCATAGTAGTAGTGCAATCAAAGAGAGATAAGGAAACTCTAAGAGTTGTGAAAAGAGGGTCTAGAGAGAACCCCTGTGTTGATGCAGAGGTAGTTGAATTGGATGGAGTGGTGAAAGAATTTATAGACACCCTCTTTGTTTTTCCTAATGCATGTTATCGTAATTTGGTTGTAGGAATAAGAATGATGTCCAATTCAATTGGAGGAATGAGAATGATGTACAATGTTGTATGTTTAGAGTAGATAATCCCATTACAATTGAAAGGTTGGAGGAAGTAGAGGATGAAGGAGTGAAAATTTTTGCTACAAATATGAAGGATGAATCCTTGGTTAATGTAGCTAGAGAATAAAGAAAATAAACTAAGAAGAAATAGGCATGCCTTGGAGTGACAAGGAAAAACAATACCACCAACAAATAAGGAATTGGAAGAATATCATTGGACAAAATTACATGAGTGAGGGAGATGAAGAGAATATTTGGAGGAAGATTATTTTTTCCATGGAATATCAAGAGGAAATGGTGCTTACTGTGTTAATGGCCCAAGAAGAAAAGGAAATTACACTTTCAAGTGAAAGTGGAAAGATAAGCGGCACAAGGGATTGTGCTAAGTTGGATATGAAGACATTCTGCTCCATGAGAAATCTTATTACAATGAAAGGATAAATTAGGCATGGGAAATATCTAGAGGAAGAGTGTAAAACCAAGGGTGGTTGAAGGTGTTGAATAGGATGAAGAAGTAAAAGAGGTACAAATTTTCCTATGTGTATGTTGAAATCATGTGTACATTAAGGGAAGTGGAGCAGGAGGAATGCGGATGTAGATTCCTTTGCCAAGTAAGTGAAGTGCATGAGTAGGTGCATTAGTATTTACAGAGTAGTGAAAATTGTAAGCAAAGTGATGATGTAATAAGGTTAGTAAAGAAGTTTAAGGAAGGAGGCCTTGTGTTAATGCACTTGAGGAAGGAAAAGTCTTGGAAGAATCCACTTGGATCTAGGAAGAAAAGTTAGGATGAATCACTTACCATTTACATGATTGTTTTACCATTGTTGTGAGCATGAGTACAATTTTTCTTCTTATCTAGAGAGTCTATCACAAGGGCATCGAACTAGCACCTCCCATTGACTCTCATCACATGTAAATTGTGATGGAAGGAGTCAAGGCACCAATGAAGTCTAATGTTTTAAATCTCATTCCTATCTTATGGTTGTGATACATATATGAAATTTTGGTAACCTTTTAGTCTTCCACTCCTTTCTTTGTGTGAGGCCTTTTCATCTATTGGAGCCTCCATCCCTCATCCAACTAGGTGTGGTTTCTCTAGGAATTTATTCAATTCTTTAATGTTTGAGGGCACGACCAGTCAGAGCCTACATGTCAAGTTTAAATGGTGGTTACAATATATTCTCACAACCTCCAATGTTATTTAAGGATGTTGGTTTGTTTATTAACAAGACTAGTGAAATTAAAAGGAGTAACTCATAACAATGAAAGTTGAGGGCCTATGACATAAAGGGATATGATAGAGAGGTAAGAGGGTACACGTCTCTTTCATGAATGAGAGGTTCAACTATGTAGAGGAGAAGACGACAGAGGAAAGCCTAAGGAAATAAAGAAAAGGAAGACGAAAGGAGTCAATTCCCTTATTGAATTAAGTTGCACACATAGAAGTTTAAAGAAGGGAGAATAGAGTACAAGAAAAGTAATAAATATATTGAATAGAATAGTGGGATCATTCTAATAAAAATGAAGAAAACAACAGAGAAATAGAAAAAAATAAAGAAGCAAAAAAATAGAAAAAAACGAAAGAATTAGAAAAGAGTTGTGCGACAACAGATGAAGCATAAAGAATTAAGATAAATAATTTATGTTTTGTTTTGTTTTAAAATAACTAAAACTAAGACCAACACCCACCACTCTTTAGTAATTGAAGAAATGAATATTTAAGTTGTTAGGGACCTATCCCCTCACATAGATAGAATAATATATTTTCCATGTAATAAAGGCTAACATTAGTTAATAAGGCCTAAATATATTTTCCATGTAATAAAGGTCGACATTAGTTAGTAAGGCCTATTCAATAAATGTGAACAAGTTAGTGTAAGAATACCTAATAGAAGCTTATGCTTCTATAAATATATTCGTCTAGAATGTTATTTAGAAGATAGAATTAGTATAAATAAGAGTAGGAGGCACGAGAAAGTTTGTCTTGAGAATTATTGTAATAGAGCACTGCTCTACTGGAGGTTCCCCCCTAGAAGAGGCAAGTGAACATTGCTTTCTTTGAATAAAGGTATTATTTATGGTATTTCTCTTCTCAATATTTTGTTGTTCCATTGATATCTGCTTAATAATACTATTTTTCATATTATATTACATTTGGTACCATACAAGTGGTTTCAAAGAACTTTCCTTGGCAGTAATTGTGTGTAAACAAAAAATCTAGGGTAGAGACGTGTACTGTCAGCTTCTTTAAATCATAAAGATATATCATTTAGTGGGTAAAATTGTGGTGGGGAAGATTACACGCATACCATACATACATTTTCACGGGGTTTCCTAGAAACCAAATGCTTCACCCTTGTTGGAAACCTCTGTAACCCCTGTTAGTAACCCTCGAGTAGTACCACATCAGACATAATCTGTACACGACCATCATTCCCAGGTATTGAAAGGTATATAGGGAGTCCCCTATGTCTCTTGAAACCATCCCTAGATAAATTGATTGGTCGTTTGATTGTTATAATTGCCACCAAGAACAACACTTGGAAAGATACTCTCTAGTACCTGGGTAATTGGGTAGTACGACTAAGGGTACAGTTGAGCCTCCTTGGTTTGTGCCCTAAGATATTGGCTCGAGTACTACTGTTCGACCCTGAACGTATATCAGAGAGATATAGCATAGGGAAAACCATTTTCCATAGGCACCCTGAAAACCCTAACCCTGGGGAAACATACCAGACAAGGAACAGAAAGGATATTTTGGTCGCGCAACCTTTCCTCATGCATTATGGTTGTGAAATTACAACACATTTTTTCCTGTTAATAATTTGATCATTTCAACACTACAATATTATTCAGATCAGAGTATAACTTTGCAGGGGTTAAAAAAATGTTTGGCTCATGGCCGCACCCTTATTTGAGACCTATCTCATTGGATTCCCCTCACTAGCATATTTGGCCCATTTTGCGACGGTTGTTTCGACGCTTATGCGACATTATGTCGTTGATATGGCGATGAATTTGGAGTCTCTGAAACGTCGGCTTAGGTGATGTGGCATTTGCAACGAACTTGAGAAAATGTCGCACAAGCGACGATATAAGCAAACAATATCAAACCAACTTTTCGTCTATATTGCGACAACAACTTTTATAGTTAAACAGATGCATCAATAGAATCCGTCATCTCATATTCGACGAAAACTTTTTTGTTGTTTATGTAGCTAAACCAACGCAAACAATAGAAGTTGTCGTCGAATCAACAACGACAACTTTTCGTTGTTTATATAGAAAAACCATCGCATCGATAAACGTTGTCGTCGCATATGCGATGACCACTTTCCGTTGTTTATATAGTATAACCGTGGCATAGATAAAATTTGTTGTCAGATATGCGACGACAACTTTCCGTTGTCTATATAGCAAAACCATCGCATATATAAAAGTTGTCGTCGGATATGCGACGACAGCTTTCCGTTGTCTATATAGAAAAACCGTCGCATATATAAAAGTTTTCATCGGATATGCGATGATAACTTTCCATTGTCTATATATAAAAACCATCGCATATATAATAGTTGTCGTCGGATATGCGACGGCCAAATTTGTTTTAGAATTTTTTTATTTTTTTATTTTGGGCATCAATTTTGATATTAATATTAATATTAATATTAAATCCCAAAGGGTATTGCATGAGCCTCGTATTGATTTCACAAAGCCTTGGGACTTCTTTGATGGAGCTTATCAAGGCTCACCAAAAATATGTGGGGATGGAGTCATACTCTTTTTAGATCATTACCACTTCTTCTCCTTAAAATATGGAGCGGGACTAGGAGCAAATAACATGGTTGAATTCTACACCCTCTAAATGTTGATGAAAGTGGCACTTGAAAAAAATATTAGGTGTTTGCAAGTTCTTGGAGATTTTAAGTTGTTGATGGATTGGGATAATGGAAAATTTAATATTAC